>PVHP010002714.1:0-50086 GCA_004024765.1 Zapus hudsonius
CTCTCTCTCTCTCTCTCTCTCTCTTTCTTTCTTTCACCTAAGATCTCACTCTAGCTCAGGGTGAACTGGAACTCACTCTTAAGTCCCAGGCTGGCCTCAAATTTATGGCAATCATCCTACCCCTGCCTCCCGAGTGCTGGGATTAAAGGGGCTGCACCACCATGCCCAGCTATTATTTGCTATTTCATGATAAACTTCCGTGTGTCACGAGCCTCTGTGATGATATTCTGGCTGCTGATGCCTCAGTGTCATAATCGACCAGTTAAACTTAATATCCCTGGTATTAGGAACTGGGAGTGTTTGGCTGTCTAGTTGAAAAGCATATTCTAGAATAGTGTTTTAGATCCAGGAAGGGCCGTGTGGAGTGGTAAGCATGGCCTCTCCTGCAGTATTTTTTTCATTCAGCTCCCTCTGCCCAGGAGAGGGAGCAGCTAGCTCTGAGCAACCCTTGTTCACCGTGTTCCTTCCTCTCAATACTCCACCCTGTTGGCTGGGGATAAAGTTCCTTTTGCTACTGGCTGGCTGTTTACAGATGCATGTCTGGACACAAGTACTACCTGACATAATTTTAGATGGATCTCACTGGAACTTTCTTTTTAAAAAAGATTTTTATTTATTTATTTGCAAGCAGAAAGATTGGCGGTGGGGAGGGATGAGACTATGGGCACGCCAGGGCCTGCTGTCACTGCAGACAAACTCCAGGTGCCTGTGCCACTTTGTGCATCTGGCTTTATGTGGGTACTGGAGAATTGAACCCAGGCTGTCAGGCTTTGCAGATAAGAACCTTTAACCTCCAAGCCACCTCTCCAGCACCCACACTTGTTCCAAGTACTCCCATGCAGCATGTCACTGTCTTCACAAAAGAAATCGATGAGTCCAGGCTGCATTTGATGCTAGGAAATAGACCAGAGAATGCTGGCATAGATAGACCTGGGAGGACAACTGCCATCCAGGTGGAAGGCTTGTTGAGGGCTGAGGGGAAGCCCCAGGTATGGATGGATGGCCAGGGAAGTGGAGTTGAACGCCTCGGAGCTAGCTTGAGAGGACGGAAAGAGAAGCAAATACTAGTGTCATGGGAGAATAGAGTGAAAGAAAGGACACACCCTGTTTATTCTTAATTTCAGGAAAAGGGATTGATGAGATAATTGTAATAGAAAATGAGAGTATTTTCGGTGTAAGCTGAATGAAACTTAATTTCAGGATGTCCACATGAAAGGGCCTGTGCTCTGTTATAGTTGAGTGGGGAATCTAGAGGCTGAGCATATTAGAATTTGGTGTGCCTGCTGTTAGCTTCCCATGCTCCCTTAGTAAATTGTCCATAGCTTGAAGGAGAAATGGATTCTTTCACACTTGGGAAGTCTGAAGCCAAGGGGTTGGCAGGGTGGTTCTCCTTCCTGAGGCCATGGAGGGACTTGAAGTTGTTGAGGAGCTGCTCAGCTGGTGGCTGTGGTCTTGTTCAGGCTTTTTGGCTTTGGGAGGCCCGTGTGAGTGGAATCCCTTCTCATGCTGGCTCAGGCAGGGCTGGGTGTGTAGTTCTCCCAGCCCACTTCTAAAGCCATGGCTGAAGCCCATTCTGACTGGTTGTGAGGGTGCTAGAAGCTCTGGGTCTCTCCTGTTTTTCTGCTGGGTTAATAATAATTCCTTACACACCTTCGCCCTGAGGCCTTAGGGGAGCTTTGGTGCTTCAAGCTCCTGGTGGCTCCAGGGTGAGGTTGCCTCATGCCAGTGTCTGCCTCCATCCTCACATGGCTGTCTCCTCCCATTGCTGCATTTGTCTTCTCTGTTGTAAGGATGCTGTCACTGGACTTAGGAACCATTCAGACCTTGACTTCATTACATCTGTAGAGACCCTTTTCCCAATTACAGTCTCATCAACTTCCTGGATTAAGCCATAGAAGTGTCTTTTGCTGCTTATGAGAAAACAGTGAAAATTCTATGAATGCAGATTCTCCTGGCCCAGGATGGCTGCCAGAGCACTGGTCACCACCAGCTATGCTTGCTTTTGGGAGAGGGAGGAGAGAAGAAAGTATTGTCTGGTAAGGGTTCATTACCTGGCTTTGTGGTCCCTCCACCCCACCACCCCAGGTTTCTTTGGGTTTGAATATATTTTATTAAATTGGGCTTCTGTTATGATCATAAATATTAATGCAATTTTTCTTTTTTAAAGTTTTCATTAGCATATCTTCACTGTTCAAGGTGACAGGTTTCATAATGACCTTTTCATTCTAGTGTGTCATTTTCTTTGACTATCTTCACTGCCCATCACCATTTCCTGTCCTTCTTCCCCAGCTCCTCCTCATCCTCTCTCACACAGTCCCCTTCTACTTTCCTGTTGTGTAAAATCTAGGTTCCAAGCATACAAGAGAAAACATGCAATGCTTGTCTTCAAGAGTCTGGCTTATTTCACCTAGTATGATCTCCAGGTTCTATTTTTGAGATAGGGTCTTCCTGTGTAGCCTAGACTAACCTTAAAGTTACAGTCTTCCTGCCTCGGTCTCCAGAGTGCTGGGATTAAGGTATTTTCTTTTTTGTATTTAGTAACATTCTGAGAAGGGGTCTGTAGGCTTCACCATAAAAGGAACTCTTTTATGATGTTCTTAAAATGTGACATAGTCCTTTTTCTAATGTCCCCGGCCAGCACTTGGTCATGTGGCTGTATGTCCAGCTGCTGGGGTAGAGGTCTGCTGAGGTAGGGGTCTGTTGGGGTAGGATCCAGCAGGCTCACCATTAATTAGTGTCACCATGGCCATTTCCTCGATGTGACCAGGTCAGAGTGACCCTGCCATGCACACAGAGAAGCAAGGTCTCACAGCTATCCTAAGATTTCATTTTCTCAAGGTGATGATCGTGGAAACAGTGAATGGTACCCAGAAATTTCGAGATCTTACTTTTTTATTTTTTTTGAGACAGGGCCTCACTATATAGCTCAGGTTAGCCTTGAACTTGGGATATTCCCACCTCAGCCTCTCTGAGGGCTGGGAGACCATGCCTGGCTTGCGAAGGTCTTCCTTGCTAGCTCTGTGAGCTGGGGCAAGAGTCTTTATCTTTTTGATTTAGTTTTCTCATTTGTGAAATGACAGCTACTCCTAGGATCCTTTTGGGGTTGGGTTGGTACAGGAGTACCTTCTGTATGTTTGTTGGTTTTCCTGTCCACTGTCATTCACCCCTGGCTAGCAGGAAAGTAATAGAGCTTAACGTGCTGACATTTAGCACTTGTTTTGATTTATAGGAATTGCAAAAGATTTCAAATGAGGCCAACTTAGATAGTGCTAAATAATAGCATCTGTTGCTGCAGAGTGAGTGGCTATCAGGAAGGTCATTCCCCCTCAGAGTTGCATTAGTCAGGGCTTCGGAGGGGCAGAGCCAGTAGAACATACCTCACTGCAGGGCAGCTTATGAAATTGGCTTACACCATCAGAGGGTAAATAGTCCCACATTCCAGGGAAACCAGTAGCTGATCAGTCCAGCAAGCTGGAAATCTCAGAAGAGGGGTGAATATGTATCTCCAGTGTGAGGCCCCTGGAGGGTCACTGGTGCAAATCGAAAGGCTGAAGAATCTGGAATTTGATGTTCGTGGGTGATATGCCAGTAGCAACAATCACATCTGCTTAAGAATTTGAGTGTGCCAGTTTACTGGAGGCCAAGGCAGGAGGATTACAAGTTGGAGGCCTGTGTGCACTACACAGTGAGAACCAGTGCCCGCCATAAAAATAAATAGCTGGGTGTACACGTCAGTGTGAACTTCTCAAACCTTTTTTGCCTTTTTCTGGTCCATCCCAACCCCCCAGCCTTTTGGATGCTGCCACTCATGTTCAGCGTAGATCTTTTCACTCAGTTTGTTCACCCACATGCTGGTCATCTTTGGAAACACTCATACCCAGTAGTGTATTTGACTGATCTGATGTCAATTTTGGAATTGGAACCTTGTTGAAGCTGTGTTGTTAGGGGTGGGTTTATGGATGTTATAGCCAGCTTCCCCTTGCCAGTGTTTAACATACTCTCCAGATGCTGTTGTCCATCTGATGTTGACCAGGAGGTGATGTCCAGCCTCTGCTCATGCTATCATTTCCCCTGCCATCATGGAACTTTCCCTCAAGTCTGTAAGCCAAAGTAAACCCTTCCACAAGCTGCTTTTGGTTAGTTTTTTTGTGTAGCAACAGGAAAGCTGACTGCAGCAGCAGCTTTCAATCCAATCAGCTTGACAACTAAGGTTAACCTTCTTAGGGGGGTATCAAGCTGTGACCAGCAGAAGCAAAAGAAATGTTAAGGAGCCAAGTCTACCTGGAAGCCTTTGCTTCCCTGCTGCTGAGTAAAAGGAGAGCCTTACGAAGGGGGGAGGGATTGCTTCAGTTCTGCTTGTGTGTTCATGTGTTCCATCTTTACACTTGTGGGTGAGTAGAGCCCCTTCCCTATGTTGGCCTTTGTAGGGTGAAGCTGTGGTCCTGAGTTTCCCATGTGTTCCTAGCAGATGTCAGCCTGTGGGTGGTCAGGCCTGTGAGGAACTGTGACCTTTATCCAGATTTCAATATCGGTTTTCCTTCTCAACTTGTTTGAATCTCACAAATTTCCTGGGCAAAACCCCTAAGCTAAGTTTGGCTTAGAGAAAGGAAAAGCTATTTATATTTGGCTGATTGTGACTACTGGTCTGGACTGAGGTGAGCAGGGTCCCTCTAGGCCCCTACAGTCAGGAGCCCCTGGGGGACAACAGCTGTGATCCTGTTTGCTTGTGAGTAGGCCCTCCACATGTTTTGCCAGAGCTCCATGGAGACCTGACCATGTGTCCCACATGCCAGCCCTCAGCCGTCTCTGGCTTCCTCCTCCTATTCCTAGCAGCACAGTGGTGGACACAAGGTCCCTGCACCTGGTACAAGGTAGGAAATGCCATGCTGAGATGATAAGGCCTTGGATACTGGCATGAGCTCAGAGTCCTGCAGAGGAATGTTCACCAGCACGTTCCCACTTTGGGGCACCCACTCGTCTTTGAATTAAGAAACAGGAAGAAGTAGGCCCTGTGCCAGGTTGGTGGCCACGTGTTTACCAAGTGTGTGGCTTTGTTGAAAGCAGTGCCTGAGTCCATGGCACAGTTGGTCCAAAAGCCAAGCTCCCCATGCCAGGATTGAGGGTCAGCTCGCAGAGTCACTTGGCAGATAGAGAAGACATCGGCCTCTCTTGGCAGCCAGCAGCTGGTAAGCGATGGACTGCATGGTGGATGTGGGGAGTGTGGGGCGCAGTCATTCACCTGGCTGTGTGTTTAGATCTTAAGTAGGGCCAACAGGGGCAAAACTAAGCCGCACAGTGCCCCAGACTCTTGTGTGTGCATGTGTGTGAAAGTGTGTGTTTCTTGGTAACACTTGTGTTAGTTGTCTTGATTGACAGATGACAGAGGAAACAAAAAGTGTACAGTTGAACAATCACCGGTTGGTTCATTCTTTTATGAGGGAATGAGTTTTTAAGAAAAGACAGGTAGCGAGGACCTGTGGATCCGATTGAAGCTTTCTTAGACTGCCTGTGAAAGTAATAGTCATTTTTACCTAGTGTCCTTTGATAAATGTGACTGTGGTATGACTGAGCCAACTCCTGTCTTGTTTTGGCCTTGAAAGTTAGAAAAATGGGCCATTCCTTAAGAAATTATGTGAAAAAAAGAAAAACCCTATGTCCTGTTCCAAAATAACTTGGTATTTCAGTGCACAGTGTTTTGTCTTGAGGACCAGTCCTGCACAGTGGTGGTAGCTGGCTCAGTTTACAGACTCAGTTTGTCTTCCCTCTCAGCTGAAAAAAAAGGGTTCAACATGTGTGAATTCCCCTTGCTTCTGCGGGAGAGTACTGTGGTATGTGGACACCAGGTCTCAGCTGGAGATGAGTGTGCCCTCCAGATATCCTGCTGTACTTTGCCTCCTAGAAGTTGGCACTTGCCTTCTTTGTGGGCTGGTTGTTCACTGGCTACAAAGGCCTGCTGAGGAGGTTCAGGACAAGCAGGGGTGTCCCTGCACTACCCTCTCTTTTGACTTCATCAAAGCATGGGAGGCTAAAGGGACACTGACCTTGGAGGTAGGGCCTTGGTATCTGCCCCGTGCTCAGCCCTACCTGGGAGCATATGTGCTTTTCTTGTGTTACACAAGGGCACAGGTACAGCTGGCAACCAAGGTCTTCTGAGGAGGGAACTTCAGGGCTTGCTTATGTAGGAAATATCTAATCACACTGAGATAGGCTGGCTGTGTGCTGTGCCCAGCACCTGTGTGATTGCCCTGAACAGTGCCAGTTCACACAGCTGGCTGTAGCTGTGGAAACTCCATTGCTTATTTTAGCTCCTTCTTTGATTTGCTATCCTTCCTGGCTTGGATAATAAGCAGCGTGGCCCCATTGGCCACTCACAGAAAGGTTCATACTGTTCCTTAGTGCTCTAGTGTGCTAACGTGTGTTGACATAAAAAATATTTTTACAACTTAATTGAGGCATAAATGTACAATAAACTGCAGTATTTAAAATGTGTAATTTGATGAGTTGTTACCTACACCTGCATGGAGGGTGGCCTACACATTGACGCTGTTGCAGTCAAGATAGCATATATTTCCAGCATCCCAGAGTTTCCTGTTACTCCCTCATTCTCGCTACCTTTCCCAGGCAGACACAAATTTGCTTTTCTATTTCTTTTTTTAATTTAAATTTTTAATTTTAGCGTGTGTGTTTTCCAGAGGTTGACTTCCAGGCTGTCTTTCTTTCTCTTCCCCCTTCCTTGTCCCTCCCTTCCTCATATCATGTAAAGGGTTATCATCCAGCTTTTTCTATAAAGGGCCAGATATTCTCTGTGGGTTATGAAGTTTTTACAATAGTTCCTCTGTGTATGGTTGTGGACAGTATGTAAATGAGCAGGTGTGGCTATGTTACAATAAAACTTTATTTAAGCAGCAAGTGTTAGGCTGTTGTTTGCCCATTGCTGATTGACACCCTCAGGCTGGATCCTGAGTGTTGTTTTTTCAGCCATCCACTCCTCTGTTAGATCAGACCCTGTGGTCTGTCTGAGGTTAGGTGCTTGCCCAGGGCTGGTGCAGTGACAGCTGGAGGATACAGATGACTCCATTTCTTTGCCTTATGGGATAATGAGGGTGGCATTTCAACTAAGATTAGGCTTGGGACATTTAGCTGAGAATCCAAGAAATATTGGCGTACACAGGTAGATGTTTCTTTCTTTTCTTTCTTTTTTTTCCCATAGACAGAACTCTGGGCCAGCAGGCTGGGGTCAATGTGGCAGCCCCATGGTGGAATGAAACCCAAACTCCCACCTTTATTCCAGGAACAAGACTCCCTCATTAAGGTCACTTTCAGCCTCAAGATGCTTGCTGCAGGAGCCAAGCTAGGCCTGGTGGGTGGCTGCTGCTGAATCTCCTTGTAGGTTGTGCTGGAAGCCCCGTCCCCATGGGGTCAGCTCAGCTCTCCTCTGCTGCTCCAGCTTGCAGGTAGTGAGGAAGATGCAGTAGACAGCTCCACATTGTTGGGATGAGCAGCCAACCAAACAGTTTGGGGGAGGAAGAGATTTTTTTCAAGCTAACAGATCCAGGGGAAGTTCAATCAGTGGTGGGAAAAGCTGGCTCCATTCATAAATCCAAGAGAAAAACCACCACCAGCCAGCAACACCAAAAAGCAGCAAGCATGAACCAGCAGTAAGCAGGACTCCCCGGGCTTAAACCTCTTTATATATACCTTTGGGTTGAAATTCAGATGCGCCCCCCAAACACACCTCTGGGCTGGACCCCAGGATCCACCCCAATAACACCACCTCTAGCCAGCTGGCTGGAGACCCAGGTTACAAACTTTAATAACACCTGAGTCTATGAGAGACATATGTTCAAACTAGCACAGGTGTGTAGGCAACTGAGAATAACCATCTCAGATGCTATTTTATGGTAGCTCTTTAATATTGTCATCATAATATCATCATGTAGAAACTTTGTATGCTGCTTTTTGTAAGGAAAAAAAATAAAGGCTTAGATAAATTTAAAAACACCTTTTACTGAAAAATGTAACAGAAAGAAAAGAAAAGCTGATACCTCAGTTCTACCAAGATTTGAGCTTCCCTCTGTATATCTTGCCTTTTAAATGCTTTCCCCCCAAACAAATCATGTGATATAAATCAAACTTCCCATGTTCCAGTAAGTTTTTTGAATGTGGTAAAGTACATATAAATATACATCATAGCTATTTTTAGAAGTAGATATACATATGATCGTCTACAAATCTTTGTAAATTTGTTTGTTGTTTGTTTTCTGTTTGCACCCCATGCTACTGGGATGGTTTATTTAATGCCTGCAGTGTTGAGCCTAAAAACAGCCTTGAGACCGTCCATAAGTACACATGTGGCCAGACTGTCCCAAGGGCCCTACTCACTGTGGGCAATGTCACTGCTCAGTCAGGTCCACTTCTAGTGGTCAGACAAATGGAACACAGGCCTTGGGCTATGGAGGCTGCCCAGGAGTCCCCCCCCCCCACCACCAATAATTGTGCCACTGCTGATGTACTTAGGTATATACAGACTTCCATCAAATAATGCCAGAGGAAAGTGGTAGCTGTCAACCAAGGCCAAGGCCAAAGCCTTCCTTTTCCACCCCCTCTGTCCTTGTCCTTTCTTGCTCTGTAGCAAGGAACACTTGCCTTTCTGCTGCCCTGTGTTTCTCTAACAAGGGCATCAACCCAGCGGCTCAAAGATGAAGTCACTGGCTGAAGGATGTAGCTATACAATGAAACTCTGAGCCCTGAGCTTGTGACCTTGCCCACCCCCACACTGTGTGGCCACAAGCTTAGAACTATGTGGTAAATCTTTACTCTGTGCATTTTCCCTCTTGTTCCCATAACTTGGCCAAACCATTAAACTCCGTTTCTAAGTGGTAAAATTATGGCCTTATTACTGTGTTTCCCTATGAAGGGTTAAGGTTTGTACTAATTTTTTTTTGGCTAAACTGGGATCACTGTTGTTTCCTTGGTTACAGTTGTATAGGGTTTAAGTGGCGGTCCCAGAGACTTACTGTTTTTTTTTTTTTGGGTTTTTCGAGGTAGGGTCTCACTCTAGTCCAGGCTGACCTGGAATTCACTCTGTAGTCTCAGGGTGGCCTTGAACTCACGGAGATCCTCCTACCTCTGCCTCCTGAGTGCTGGGATTAAAGGCGTGCGCCACCACGCCCGTCAAGACTTACTGTTTTTATTTTACACTTTTACAGAATGTGAGGGTTTTAAGGAACTCAATGTATTTTAACAGATGCACTGTAACATTTCCCTGGTACTGTTTCTTTTCATTCCCTTTTTATGCAGATATAGGTAATTAAATACAGGTACCTCAAACAAAAACTACTCACAACTCTTATAACCAAGATGCTGAAAATGAACACAATTACGTAGACTTAGGATTCTCAAACCATGTGTGGGCATAAGGAGTTGGCAGTGGTAGTGGTGGCCGTGGCGGTGGCAATGGTGATGGTGGTGTGTGTGTGTGTGTGTGTGTGTGTGTGTGTGTGTGTGTGTGTGTGTGAGAGAGAGAGAGAGAGAGAGAGAGAGAGAGAGAGAGAGAGAGATTGTTAGGAAGGGGTCATTTGGAGGCACACTGGTTTGTCACAATCTGGGTGGGGCATGTGCCGTTGGACTGTAGAAGGTGAAGTCCAAGTGTGACTCAGCCTTTCCAGTCCTACAGCTCTGTGGGAAGACATCCCCATAACAAACCGTTGGCCCAAAATGTAATGATGCCAAGAGTAAAAAGCTGGGAGATGGCTTAGTGGGTAAAGTGCTTGCCACACAAGTGTGAGGTCCTAAGTTCAGATACCCAGGACTCATGTAAAAGCTGAGGCCCTGGCCTGTAGCCTTAGCTCTGGCAAGGCAAGGACAAGAGGAACCCTGGGGCATCTGGCAAGCTGGTCTAGCCGAATTGGTGAGCTATGGTTCAATGAGAGACTGTGTTCCCCCCTAACAATAAGGTTGAGAGCAACACTCAACACTAACCTCTAGCTTTCCCTTGCATCTGCACACACATGAACATGTTCACATACATATCATACTCACATAAAAATTATGTCAAGGTTGAGAATCCTGACAACAGTTTTTAAGACATGTCCTCTAATAATAGAAATACTACTTTTACAAAAAATAACAACTTTACACCTGAGTTTGTGCCCAGCTCCTTAAGTTTATTGCACTGTGGATATCTTTCTGTACCCATACATGTGCACTGTAATCACCTTTCAAAGTCAGCTGTGTGGTGTTTGTTGTGTGGACGTGTCATAGCCTCTCTGGGTTTGGAAATCTATCTCTTCTCCCCCTCCCCTTCTTCCTCTCCTTCTCCCTCTTTTTGAGGTAGGGTTTCTGCTCTATCCCAGGCTGACCTGGAATTCACTAGGCAGTCTCTGGGTGGCCTCGAACTCATGATGATCCTCCTACCTCTACCCCCTGAGTGCTGGGACTAAAGGTGTGAGCCACTACACGACTAGGTTATTTCTTGTGTTTCACTGCTGGTTCACAAATCTCCAGTTGAGGATATTTCCACTGGCCCCATTTCTGAATCCAAGATGCCTTTCATGCAAGCTTCCCTTCCTCCTAGAGACTCATTCCACCCACTTAACCAAGGCCGATACTCTGCAATTTTCCCATAATTGGGCACATTTCAGTACTTAATGGAACAGTATGAATAGCAAATAATAGCAAAAGTAAAATCACATGCCCATCACCTTTCTTTTCAGGCAGAAGTTACATTTTTAAAACTTTATCATACATTTTGATTTCTTAAAAGTGTTTCTATTCCAGGTCAGCCTGGGCTAGAGCAAGACCCTACCTCAAAAAAAAAAAAAAAAAAAAAAAGTGTTTCTGGTAGATTACATGCCATGCATTGCTCATGCCTGGGCTTCCTGAGCTGGGAGGTGGGGGTGGGTCAGCTGATGGTGCTGCCATGGCTTTGCACAGTGACACCTGTCAGCTGTGATACTGTTCCTCCTTGCCTCCAGGCTGCTGGGCATCTGGAGGAAGCACATGGCAGCCACTTGCCTTCATGGGTTCCCTTTTGTGGCTGTGGACTGGACAGTGGCTAGTTGTAGACCTGCCCTGGGGCTTCTCTAACCCCTGACTGTGCTTCAGGTGCTCTGTGAGGAATTCTGTGGGTTCTGTCCATCTCAGCTGCTCACTGGTCTATCTCAGGGACTTGTGTTAGGGAACACTATCCAGGTACTCAGGAGCTACACCCGAACAGCAGGATGTGAGTAACAGGAAGTGACAGGAATTGCCTAGGGTGCCAGACCTTTTCTCGGCTACCTTCCTGAGCCAGGAGCTATATTTAGCAGAGCATTTCCCAGCGCTGTCCTGTTCCTCTCCATGGGGAGGGGACACTGCCCTCTGCCTCCCCGTGCTCAGTGGCTGGACTGTGCCGTGTTATACCTGTATGACCCTCAGGTTGCTGTCCATTGCTATAAAACTGGCCTTTCTGTTTGTGTTCTTCACTTCTGGTATACTCAAGAAGGAGCTGGAAAGCAAGAGCAGCGGGTAAGAGCCAGAGCCATAGGAAGCCGTTAGGTAAGGCTCTGAGGGAGTCATGGAAGGGACTGGAAAGTAAAGGTTGGTGTTTCTAAAATTGTTGACTGCCCACATGCTAGAAGCATCCTCCGGTTCCTTTTTTTAATTTATTTACAAGGAGAAAGAGAAAGACAGGCAGAATGGGTATGCCAGGGCCTCCTGCCACTGCATACAAACTCCAGATGCTTGCCCCACTTTGTGCATCTGGCTTGACATGGGTTCTGGGGAATTGAACCCAGATCATTAAGCATTAAAGGCAGTGCCTCAACGGCTGAGCCATCTCTCTTGCCCCATCCTCTGGTTCTTACCCGGCTGACAGAGCTCTTCAGGTGGGACAAGTTTTGTAAGAGGAGGATTTCCCTGCAGCTTGACAGCAGGCACTCCTGAACTTGGACCTCACCTGTTCTGCTTCCTCCTGCTCTAGGGGGAGGTGGGCTTTTGCCTCGTCCTATCTGTCCATGTCCTCAGCCGCATGGGGAATGTGTCCATACTGGGAGCCTCAGAGGAGGTTTTTGGGGTGCAGTGTTTGCAGTGGTGGCCATCCTCAGGGTTTACTGACTGGGTATGTTGGGGAAGGTGTTTCGTTATTTTCTAATGTCTTCCCTTGGTAGAGGACCAGCTTCCACCCCCATATTGTCCTCTGAGATTCAGACTGTCTAAGAACAGTGGTGGTCTGTGACCTCAGAAGACCCTAAATATAGCTTCTGGCCCAGGAAGGTGGCTTCAGAAAGGTCTGTTAGCTGTGGCCTTGGGAGACCCCTTCCACTTTATTAGCCAAATTAGCCTACTGGAGTGGTTGTAGGCTGCCCTGTTACAGCCTGCATTTCTGAGCTATAAATATAAGGCCTGGTTATATTGTGCATCTCTGCTAGGCATTTAGCTTATTTTTATGCTGAAGCATTTAAGCCATTTAAAAAGTCACACAATGCTTCCTAGTCTAAGAAGCATGAGTATTGTTGAAGGAAGCTTGTGGGTGCTCTTTCTCATCCCAGGCTGTGTCCAGTGTGTCCTCTGTGGCTCCTGCTCCCACCACAGCTCTGACTTTGATGTTTATCATTTGCTTGCCTGCTGCTCCATTTTCTCCACATGTGGGTGTAAACACTAGGTAGTGTTTAGCTGGTTTCAGCGTTACGAGTAGCTGTCCTGCAGCCTTGTTTCTGTGATTTATTCATGTAGATACATCTACCTTTAGCTGAATAGCTCAGGTTAGGATTACACCTTCATTCCTGGAGTTTGAATGAAGTTTCTAGGGAATGTTCTTTTATGAACACAGCTTGGGGCAAGAACCCCAAAGGTGGGTTTCATGGCTTACATAATGCTCCAGGGCACAAGATGTCCACTGTATACCACACATTGAGCACATGCTTATCCTCATCTCTCCACGCACAGAACTGTCAGGTGCATCTTCAACTTGGCCAGGCATTTGCTTTCCCAAACCATGTGACATTATGTGTTGTTGGGCGATGGAACATATTCTGAGAGCACAGACAGTGTGGCTTGTACTTACACTGGTCTAGGTGGTATGGGCTCTTGCTCCTGGGCTGCCAATATGGAGAGGAGATTGCTGTCCTGAATGTTATAGACACTTGTCACAGAGTGGTAATTATTTGTTTAACCAGTAAAAATACTAGGTGGCAGAAATTTTTTGGCTGTTACAGCCTGGGTTCTGGGACTAAAGCTATGCACTACCATGTCCAACTCATTTCTCATTTTTAATGGACCAAATTGATGGCAAGACAAAGACCTCATGGATGAAGTGAGACATTGGACATGGTGAAGGCTTTAACAGACACTGGATTTCATCAACTACTGACCCCCACCTCTCAGCTGCAGCCTGTTTCACTACTTGATCTTAGCTACTCTTACCCTGCCCAAGGGGGCCCGTGGGCTCCCTCATACTTAGCTGGGCTCTTGGCAATGGCCTTCAGAGCACATCCAGACTTCCCCTTGCTGCATCCTGTGCTGAGTCACCTCCCAAAGGATTTCTGACTTCTACTGTGTGTGTACACTGCCACTTTCCAGTGGGGCAAGCAGAGTGCTGTTGTATAGAGCTGGCTCCCATGCCAGCTCTGTGCAAAGCCACCATGCTGTTTTGTGACAACAGAAGCCACCTTTCTTACAGAGCTCGTGTGGCCCTACTCCTCAGTTTGCCTTCTGTACCAGCCTTCGTCATCCCTCCCAGTCTTTGCTACTGAGCCACTCAAGCTCCCTCCCTGCCGTTACACTTACCCTCCATTCCACAAACTCACTTTTTCATTCTGGTGTTTGTTGACTGCAGGAATCTTACTTACTTAAATTTTTAAAAAACGCTCCTTGAGTTGGAGGGGAGGTTTCTGACTTGGAAGTTGGTGGAACTCACTGGCATAGGTGGGCAGCTGGAGGACAGACCTGGAAGCTCACCGGTATGCATGTAAGCAGGACCCCAGGAGCCTGGGTGGGGTCTGTGGTCTCAGGTTGCTCCCAGCACACTGGCATGGAGGGAGGTGGGGACTGGACAGATGCCTGTGCTGACCCCTTCAGGGCACACAGCTCCATGGACTCCCAGGCCTTTCCTGTGGTCCTCTGCTGGGCAGGATAAGTGCCCAGTTCACGTATCTCAGCTGATGGCCGAGGGCCCAGTTGGAGGACATGGTTCACTGCACTGCTGCACTCTGACTCCGGTGCCCACTGAGAACACGCCCTTGGGCCCAGCCCTGGTACAGAGAGTGCCAATCGGCCTTTCTTGAGTCTGTATGCTGAAGGTGTGTCTGTGGACTATTTCCTTGGCAAGCCTGGAGTCTCTTGCACTGGTACTATTTCAAAGGCAGGACGTTAGCAAGATAAGGTACACCTTTAACTTGTCCTGAGACAAACCTCACATGCTCTGGGCCCTAAAAACATGGTTTCTTGTTGATCCTTGGTGTTCCCAGTTCAGACTTGAGTGCTGTGGATTGTGGCTCCTTTTAATTAACCTTTTCATCTTGAGTTCTTTTGTACCTTTTACCAGTGGTGAGCTCTTGCACAACTGTAGTACAGTATCATGCTGGGATGCCCCCATTGTAACCATCTAGACTCAGAGCATTGCTGTCTCCATGGGGGTCAGCTCCTCTCTGGCTTGCACCTTCCCTCCACAATCCCCATAGCCACCAATCAGTTCCCCATGCCTCTAATGTCGCCATTTCGGGGATGCTATAGAAATAGAATCATGCAGCATTTAAACTTTGGGACAGCTTCTTTCTACTCAGCATACTCTTGAGGGCTGACCCAGGCTAGACTTTTCAGAATGGCTGCACCCAACCAATACCATGTTCTACTTTCTCCCCTTCTCTTTGGTGGTGCTGCTGGTTTTATTTCAGCCATTTGCTAGATGTGCAATGCTGTATCTTCTTGCCTCCATGCCGTGCCCCTCCTCATAGCTCATGTCCTTGCGCTCATCTGCCCCTGGCATTCCCTTTGTTGTCATGTCTTGTTCCTTGGTGTGGAGAAGACAACCTTCTCTGGATACCATCTGCTAGGTGGGCAGCAGCCTATGCTGGAACATTCAGTGTGGTGGCTGGAGTAGAGAGGCTCTGGGCCACTATTAGGGAGTTGTCTCGTCAGACTGTCCCTTTCCTGGGCCTTTGGCTGGAGAAAGTCTTTGGTAGGGCTTTCCATGACACCCCTGGGCGTATGGTAGTGGCCCTGGCTTCAGCTCCCAGTCTAAGAATGTACAAAGCATGGTTCAGAAAATGAGGAGAACCCACTACTGTCACACTGTGAGCCTGAGGCCCTGTCAGCCTGCACTATGGCTCACACATGCTTCCAGTGTCCAGTTCTCACTGGTCCTCAGGGCACCAGGGAAAGGTGTGCTGTGCTGTGCTGGCTGGATTTGGATTCCTAAAATCTGAAGAGTGGCTCAGTGTCTAGGCTGAATGTCTGCTCGGCCTGCTCTGTGTCATCATCATGTGTCTGTCCATCCATCCCTGCCCCCCTCCATGCTGAATGGCCTTTGGATACCCTGGGTGCAGGGCCTCTTCTGATCGCTGAGACGGCTGTTTCCTGAAGTAGCTTTGGTGGGAGGTTCAGCTTGATGGTGCATCAGAAAGCTACTTCCGCCATTACCTTCCAGATTTTATTTCCCTTCTTTCTGTTTTGAACTCTTGGAACCATGGTGAGAGTAGGAGGGGCAGCAGGTCAATGACTTAATGAGGGGTTCAGTCCTCAGGCCAGTCACCCTGCCAGAGGGTAAGTGAGATGTGCTCACCCTGCTGTTCCGAGCCAACCAGGAGAGTGCCAGGTGAGCACCATTTCTCTACCTACTGCTTTTGTATTGCGATGCACTTTGCAGTCTCATCTCTGTCAGGAGACACATATCTGGGGGCAGAAGAAGAATCCCAGTGTCAGGCTGGCCTGCCTAGTGTTCTGCTCCTCTGAGGCCTTGTTTTCTGTGGGACTGAGCAGCCCTGGCAGGCTGCACTTGTTTTTTTCTCTATGGAGAAAGTGTACTGTGCAGATTGTCTGAGGTTCCAGGTGCCTGTGTCAGCCAGTGCTATCATGGACACCCACACTGTAATCAGCCACAGTGTGTGTGAGCCATAGCCCACCTTCTGCATGTCAGAAATCTCATCTGTGTGTCTCTTTTTCCCCTCATGGGTCTGAGGATGAAACCCAGGTCCTAGGCCACATCCAACCTCCTCACCATGGTTTCATTCTCTCCTTGGCTGGTTCTTCCTGGGACCTTGGCAGGATATGGACTGGCTTGGGTGTGTGGAGTGCAGTGGAGTCATGCCTGAGGGGCCAGGGCCAGCACGAGCACTGGTGCTGTGAGTGTTCTGTGTCTAGGTGAGGAAGCTTTGGGCTGGTGTCCGATTGAGGGGCATGGGTGCAAGTGCTGGCATTCCTTCTTAACTCCTGGAAGATCCTGTGTTTATATGCAAGGAAGCAAATGCTCTTATTTAGTCAAATAGAACTTTTAATCCCATTCTGGAGTTTAGTTTTTAATTCCAGCTTAGGCTGTTTCTTTAGTAAAAGTCTTGAGTAGGTAATAAATGTGTGTGGTGCAGAAATCATAAGAAAAAATAGATAAAATGTTTCCTGGTTGCTTGGGTTGCCTCAGGAGGAACGACTAATACTGCTTTTTCCTCTTTGCCCACACTGTTCCTGCCATTTGTTTTGTCATGTATCATGTCTTAGGGGTGTGCCACAGAGGTTTTGTTCTCTCAGTGGTGGTGTGGTGCTCCGTTACATGCCTGCATCGTAACTCCTGTAGTCAGTACCCTGCTGGCTCGTGTGGTGGATCCAGTCTCCTAGAGTCTTTGTGAGTGCTGCTGTGAATCACCTCTTGTATAGTGGTGAGTTCTCATCCAGGTAAAGTGAAGGATGAATAGAAGTGTTCCTGCTAAAGCCTTGTGGAGCTTACCACATGCTCCCCACAAAAGTCCTCCATTAACTTACACTCCAGTGAGCGAGAACCAGTAGACTATGCTAGGAGACTTTGAGCTCTGAGAGTCAGTGGTTAAAAACAGGTGTCTCCAATTTCAGTTTGCAGTTCTCTTAGGAGCATTTTTCAGAGGGTGAATATCTGCTCTTAGCTCTTAGTTAATACAGCTCTGCGACTTCCATATTCATTCCTAGACACGTGTCTTTTACCGTCTCTTCTTGTACGTAGGGTTTTCTAGCCAGATCTTTTTTAAAATTATTATTTTTATTGTCCATATGAGTTATATTATTTAATGGGCAAACAATAAATTGTTATCCCAAGTTCCCCATTGCCCCTCTTCCCCATCCCCAATCAGCTGGATATCCTCCTCCATGGGCCATATGGATCAGTCCTTGGGGCAGGGGACCATGGATAGCCTAGGAGTCAGCCTGGTTCTGCTGGCCCTAGTATGTTGCTACTGAGGGGGGCCATGTCTCTGGATATTCTCCCCCACCAAGGCTCTCACAATCTTTCCGCCCCCTCTTCCACTCAGTTCCCTGAGTCATCATGGGTATTAAGACTGCTTTATTGTTGAGAACTTAGGGGTTTCTGTACTACTTTTTGGGGTTGTGTCAAAAATCATTGGTGTCTGTCTCATTGGCTTCTCCTGTGTTGACTGATTGGCTGTGGCTATGGGTCACTTGTTCATCTCATCATTCTTTGCGGGATTCCATATGGATTCTCCACGGTATATCTTAGGTGGCTTATCTCTTGCCAGGATGTCAGCTATTGGCCTGCAGTCCATTGGTAGGGTTGGATGAGCCATCACTCTCGCAGTATTCTGAAAGATACAAACAGAATATCCATTGGAGAATGAGATCAGCATAGGTTAACTGAGATACAGATTTCTGAATTAGCTAGATTCTAGTTTTAGTAGCTTCTCTGTCAATCGCTCGCATAGTGCATCTCTCCTTGGGGGCCCCAGAGTCCTGCTCCCAGTACATTTAGCCCTAAGTTCCCAGTTCCAGTTAAGGGCTCCCCCTCACTAAGTGGAATATTTGGCCGAATTTAAAAGCTGTTGATTGCCTCCCCCAGACTTTGGCTCCTCCATTGCACAAGTGCTCTTTTCTTGGTTCGCTGTTCTCTCCCAGTAGGAAGTGTGGTCAGCCTACTCATGGCAGCAGACTGTGTTTCATGCCAGTGGTCTCTGTTTACTCTAGCTGTCGTTGACCAGCTTCCCCTGGCAGCTTATGCAGTGCCTTCAAACACTACACTAACTACCATCTGGGGGCTGGATACCTTGCAGGGTCTCTCAATGCTGATCGATGGCTTTCTGTGGTTTCTTCAGCAACAGGATCTTGCCTTGGGCCTGGGGTGGGCATTCAAGAGCTTTGACAGAATCCTGTCTTGTTTTTGGAACCTCATGGGTCACTTTGGTCAACAGCTCAGTGAGGGAAGGAGCCGGTGACTGGGACCAGGAGTTGCCAGACTGATCAGTTTTTCACAGGCTTAGACTCTCTCCCCTTCTAGT
This sequence comes from Zapus hudsonius, assembly GCA_004024765.1. Classification (NCBI taxonomy): domain Eukaryota; kingdom Metazoa; phylum Chordata; class Mammalia; order Rodentia; family Dipodidae; genus Zapus; species Zapus hudsonius. The sequence continues at coordinate 18,447 of PVHP010002714.1, forward strand.
CACGGCCCCTCTTGCCAGATGACGCCCACTACTTACTCAATAGGTTACAGTATGCTCATGAGGATTTTATGATCCTCCCCCGTCCCAAACCAGATCTTTAATCTGAGTCTAGGTAGCTATAGTTTTCTTTAATGCTTATGAGGTTGGGTTTATATTTATATTCCTGAGAATTCCAAGTTTTGTATCAGTAGAAAGCTGAGGTTCAGTGCACTAATCAGGCAGTATTTCTTATGGGAATGCAGCATGATAGATGCCAGGTTAGGGAACAGATTATTGCAGCCCCACAAGGCCTTCTCCAAAAGCAAGTGTAGGAAGCATCCAATGTCTAGACTCTAGGTTAGTTTGTTCTGTCTTTTCTGAAGTTCACAGGATGTAAGTGAAGCTAGGCAGTGTCCACTCTCCAGTGTCTGGCTGTCAGAACTGTAGGCTCCTCACAATGTCTCTGACAGCAGGCTGCAGCCCTTCAGCAGCCAAGCACACCAGTCTATGGAGCCTCTTTTCCAGTGCAGCCATGGCGCTGTGTCTGCTGGGGTGGGGATGCAGGAGTTGAGAGTCACGGCGTATGTTTAAGTTCAGCTGTTTTCCAAAGTAGTGACACCAGTGTCCCTCCCCATACTGGGTACTGTCATTTTGGGTCAACAGTTAGGAATGACCATCACAGGGGTGCTGAAATTTCCATGCCCTGGTGACTAATGAAACTGAGCACCTGCCAACCACTTCATTGGCCATTTTGTAGGTAACAGTACCACCCTTGCCCATTTTTATGGTGGGTCTGCTCGTTCCTTATGGCTTTTCAAGTTCTCTTGCTCTCAGGAGAATACCAGAGTGCTCATAATCTGCTTGTGCCGCTTGTGGCCCCTGGGACACTTGTGCCACTTGTTTCCTTGTCTTTTCTCTGCTGTCCTTCCTCTCACCTTTCCAACCCTGGGGCTTGGGGCTTTCCAACCCTGGGGCTGTCACTCTACAGTGTCTAGGTTTCCAGGAGCCCTGTCTTCCTTCTCTCTCATATGACTTGACCTAGTCCCATGGCCCTAAGTCTGCTCACTCCATCAGAATCTTGATTTGTCCCATCAGGCTCACTAAACCACTTTTAATTAGTTTTTATCTTTGAAATTGATTGGGTTATGTGAGCCATTTCTTCCCATACAATTTGCTTAGCAGTGGGGGAGGGGTAGGAGTCTCTTGGTTCTCAGTCTTTTTTATGTCAGGCTGGAATTAGGGATCTAGGATTTTTGCCTCACCCCTTGGTTTCTAGTAGTTATGATGTTGGCTGCAGTCCAAACAGAGGCCACTGTTGGCATGTCTTAGAATATCTCCTGGTACCTGCTTTCTTCTGCCCTGGTGGCTAGAGGAACAGCCAGGAAGGTACAGTCCAGGGCAGATCCCCACAAGCCCCTCCTTGCTCCCCTGTGATTTCTCTGCCAACACAGTCCCAAGCCAAGGGGTCCAGTAGGAACTTCTCAAAATCAACCTCCTGAAGAGACCGCCCTGGCAGATGTTTCTGGGGCTGGTGGGAGGAAAAGGCAGGACTTCTGCCCATGGCATCTTATTGGCCATGCTGTACCTGCTGGCTGGTTGTGAGCAGGGCCAGGTGCTGCCCATGGGGCACAAGAAGTCACAAGGTGCACAAGGGATTGGCACAGATGACCGACCCAGAGCTGTCTGTTGTCAGCTTAGAAATGCGGCTTCCGCCTCCAAGGTGGCAGGGCACGAGTGGAGTGATGTTATTTGTTGGTTCTCTTCTGTGTTGATTTTCAGGATTGGGTTGGGCTGCCTGTTGGTGCTGGAACCATCAAGGAATGCGATGTCCACACAAACTGTCTCTTGGCTATGTCACATGGATAGAAACGAAGATGGAGGACTTTAAGCCTAAGTAGTGCTTCCAATGGCCCTGGGGGACTCACGAGACCTTTGTGAGGTCTCACTGACGTATAGCCACAACACTAGGTGTGGTGGTACCATCAGTAGCCCCAGCTGCTCAATAAGGAAGCCACAGGACAGAGAGTACCTGCTGCAAGTTACACGTTAGGGTTTTAAATCCAAGGGCCTAAATGTGGCATCAGTCCTGTGCACATTGGATTCCATTTAGTCCCCTCACTGTCCTCCTGGGGGCTTTAGTCATCTCTTTCCAGACATGAGACTGAATCTTCCACATTCAGCCCGTCAGTGGCTAGGCAGGATTCAGCATCTGTCTTGGCTTCCTCACTCAGAGCAGGCATAATAAGTTCCAGGACAGAAGGCCAAGCCCCGGCTCCTTGGCACCCCAGCTCTAGCACAGAACCCAGCTAGCCTGTGGTTGTTGTCAGTGGTGGGAAGGAGGCCCCATGATAACTCAAGCCCCTCCTCCCTACAGCTTCAGGAAGGCTAACACTCCTCATCTGCTTCCTCTGTCTTCAGTTTGGAGTGCTCATGGCTTTGGTGTTGGTGTCCAGCCTGGCCTCCAGAGTCCTCATTTGTAGGCTATGTCACTGGACATAGGAGTGTGAATGAACCTGACATTGGGGAGACCCAGCTCTGTTCACCCTCTCCATGATAACCCTTGGGGACTGGGGTAGGTACTGCTCCCTGTATTTGGAGCCACAGACACCATCATGTAGTCATCTAAATTGCATATTCCTGAACTGGGTTTCTTAATGTAAGTTGAAGAAATAAAAAGGCCAGAAATCCAGAAGAAACAAGCATTTTATGTAAAACCTTGGGAAGCCAGCGTTGGCAGGGCTGTAAATGGACCACCTACAGGGAGGAATTTGGCAGCAGCTAGCAGAATTGCATATCCATGGACTCTTTCTCAGGGACATTTCTCTTCTAGGAATTGGTCCTAAGGATGCACTGTAAAAATAGGAAAAGATTCATTCACTGTGGCAATATATGAAATTACAAGGGATTGTAAACTGCACAACTCCCCTTTGTAACCAGGGCACTGGTGGGCAGCTGGTGCTTCTGTGCAGTGAATGCCTTGCAGCTGTCAGGGTGGGTAAGGAGGCTGTGGTAGTGGCCTGCTGACTGGAACAGACGTGCAAAGGTCGAAGATGTTTCTACAACACCCTACTGCTTAAAAAGAGGGAATACGGAAAGAAAAGATAACCATATATACATTTACACATAAGGGAATATGGACTTATAGATTGTTAATACATTACATTTATATGTTTGCAGGTAGCTTGTAAATGGATAGAATCTATACTTTTCATTTATTGTATTTAATTAAAAATGAGGGCTGGAGAGATGGCTCAGTGGTTGGGGCACTTGCCTCCAGTGCCTAGGTCCCCGGGTTCAATTCCCCAGGTCCCACATGGGCCAGACCCACAAGATGATGGCCCTGGTGTGTTCTCTCTCTCTCTCTCTCTCTCTCTCTCTCTCTCTCTCTCTCTCTCTACTTGAAGATGAATTTTTGTTTTTAGAGGTAGGGTCTCACTCTAGCCCAGGCTGACCTGGCACTCACTCTGTAGTCTCAGGCTGGTTGACCCTCCTCCCTCTGCCTCTGCTGTGATTAAAGGAGTTCCCCACCATGACTAGCTGAAACCATACTCCCTCCATATTTATTGTCAATAATTAGATACATTTCATGAGCAAGTCTTATGATGGTACCTCCATTTCCTCCTCCCTGTCCCCAATGTGATAGGGGCCCTCCTCAGTGGGCTTGCTGGGGTATAGGGGTTATGGATTGTACGAGAGGTAGCCAGTTTTTTTTCTTTGTTGTTGCTGGGGGTGGATTGATGACTCTGGGTATTATCCCCCCCATGGCTCTTAAAATCTTTCCGCCCCCTCTTCCGCTCAGATCTCTTGAGTCGTTGGGAATGAGTTTTTGGTTTGCTTTACTGTTGAGATCTTAAGAGTCTTCTGCTTTGCACTTTGTTGGGTATCCTCAGTGTGTCTCTCCATTATCCTTTCCCAGGTAATCTGACTTACTGTGGAGGTAGCTTTCTTGCTCATCTCACCACTTCCTCAAGGGTTTCGTTTGGGCCCTATATGATAGGTTAGGAGTGGTTCATCTCCTGCCTGGGTGACAGGCAACATCTCAGGTCCTGTTGGTGGGGTTGGGTTGTCCACAGTTCTTGCTGCCTTCTGAAACATAAACAGTATCTCCAGTGGAGAGTGAGAGCAGTATAGGTTAAATGAGACCAATGTTAATTTGGTGAGTTTCTAATGGGTGTAGCCTCTCTGTAGATCTCTGGTTAGTGGGGATTTCCCCTTTGGAGCCCATGAAACCATACTTTTTAAAAGCTACCATAATGGACCCAAGATAAGAGAAAGGAGACACTCAGACACCAAACTTCTGCACAGACCTGGTTTTGTTGATTTGACTTTAAGACCATTTAGAAATTTGCATTGCTACCAAACAAAGTTATAATCCTTGAAAATTTTGGTAAACCCTCTCAAATTTTCTCTTAAAAAGTTTGTACCTGTTTACCTGTCACATCTTGAGAATTCTGTCCTTCTAGCCCTGTGCTGGGCTTAAATTGTCATCTTTGGAACCTATGCACAGAAGCTTAGTGTTCATTACTGCCTGGTGGCTTGAATGTGCACAGGCGTCCCCCACAGCCTCAGGGATTTTTAATTAAAATAGAGTTTGTAACTTGAGTCTCCAGCCATGCTGGGGAGAAGGTGTGTGTGTGTGTGTGTGTGGGTGGATCTGGTAGTCCAGCCTTGCTAGGCATATGGAGAGAAGCAGAGCTCTGGTTGTTCGTGGTCTCTCTGCTATGGATTCATGGAAGTGAGCCAGCTTCTTCTTCTTCTTCTTCTTCTTCTTTTTTTTTTTTTTTTTTAATTTATTGTCCATAATGAGTTACAACATTTAGTGGGCAAACAATGAGTTGCTATCCCTGATTCCCCTCCCCCCTCCACTGGATAACCTCCTCCATGGGTCGTCTGGATCAGTCATTGTGACAGTGGACCATGGATAGCCTAGTATTCAGCCAGGTTTTCCTGGCCATGCCTCTGGATAATCTCCTCCACCACAGCTCTTATAATCTTTCCGCTCCCTCTTCCGCATAGTTCCCTGAGTCGTGGTGGATGAGTATTAAGGTGAGCCAGCTTCTTTAACCCTGGTGGAACTTCTCCTGACTTTGTAAGCCTGAAATAAATCCTTTCCTCGCTTCTGGATGGATGTTTGTCCCAGCGACAAGAAAGTAGCTGCAGTATGTCTCCCTTTTCAGTACTGTGAAATCCAAGTAAAAGCTTTTTTTTCTGTCAGAAAAAATTTTCTGTTGATAAAAGCTCTACATTGTGGATATCATTTTCATTTGTTATTACTAGGTATATACCTTCATTTCCAGCTAAGTTGTTTACTCCCAAGCTGTAGTAGCTGACTCCAGATGTCCCTATACCATTCAACTGCTGAACAAAGGTTCCCTCTCCTCCCTTCTTTCCTTGCCTCCCTCCTCCCCCCTTCCCTCTCTCATCTTTTGAGTTTCCTAGGGCTTATTTCTTTTGTCTAAAAGCACTAGTTATTAATGTCCACCTAGGTTGATTACTGATGAATATCTAGAGCAAGTGTGATTTGCGATTGCTCTTGATTTACAATGACCCATGGTAACTACTTTTATGTTCTGGAAGTTCACTGTGAGCACCCGAACAAATATTTGCTTTTCTACACATATATATGTGCATACATACATATGTGCACATGCACCTACCCCTTTGCAGGCAGTTTTTTTTTTTTTTTTTTTTTTTTGAGGTAGTGTCTCACTCTAGCTCAGGCTGACCTGGAGTTCACTATGTAGTCTCAGGCTGGCCTCGAACTCATGGTGATCTTCCTATGTCTGCCTCCCGAGTGCTGGCATTAAAGGCATGTGCCACCATGCCTGGCTTTGCAGGCAGGTTTTGAAGGAGTCTCTGCTTCCAGCATTGCCTGTGTTGGTTGCAGTCAGCTTTCTTGTTGCTGGCAGAAAGAACCTAACCAAAAGCAAGCTGATGGGAGGAAAGGGCTTATTTTGACTTATAGACTTGAGGGGAAGCCCCATCATGGCAGGGAAAATGATGGCATGAGCAGAGGCTGGACATCAACTCCTGGTCAACATCAGGTGGACAACAGCAGCAGGAGAGTGTGCCAAACACTGGCAAGGGGAAGCTGGCTATGACTACCCATAAGCCCACCCCCAACAACACACCTCCAACAAGGTTGCAATTCCAAAACTGCCATCAGCTGGGGATCAAGCATTCAGAACACATAAGTTTATGAGGGGCACTTAAATTCAACCACAGTGTTCATGGTGCATTGAACTTGTTCTTCCTCCAGGTCATCACTCCTTGTAGGAAGCTCATCTTGTGTGCTGATAACAGAAAGGAAATGGAAGACTGGATCGCAGCGCTCAAGACTGTCCAGAACCGGGAGCATTTCGAGGTTAAAGTGAAAATCATCTTTTCCGAGTGCCTGTTGTTGCCTCTGTGGCTCTTGCCCTTCTTTGCCTTCCAAGAATCTCACATATGAACCAGAGTCCTGGAACTCATGATATCAGCCTGTACCTTGAAAATTAAGGCCCATTGCTCACCTTGTCCCTCACAATTCCTCCTGTTCCTTTGGGATACTCTTGGTAGTTCTGTTTAAGTTGCTCCATTTAAGAATATCAAAGGGACTTCTTACCTTTGACCTCTGTTCTTCCAGCCCACCCAGTACAGCATGGACCATTTCTCAGGGATGCACAACTGGTACGCCTGCTCCCACGCACGGCCCACCTACTGCAATGTGTGTCGTGAGGCTTTGTCTGGGGTGACATCCCATGGGCTGTCCTGTGAAGGTACGAAAGCTGCATTTGTTATGCTTTTGAGAAAGGTGACCTGAAGTTTTCCTTGATAAACCCTTGGAAATCTAAATACAGACACCATGATTATCACCATGCCCAAGGTCATTCCGGGGTAGAGTGATTTCTTCCACTCCATTCTTGTTGATTTTACCTGCAGAGGAGTCTTTGTATGTCATCTGGTACAGTGTGTGAGCAAAGGGAAAGGAATAGTAAAGAGGAACAAGGCGAGCCGTCCAGTTCATGCATCATGGATACAGGGCTGAGGGCTGGTGCAGGGAGCCCAGGCTGGTGGTGGGCAGGGGTTGGGCAAGGACTGCTCCTGTCTGCTGCTTACTTTGTGCAGCCCACTAGAGTGACTGTGGCTTTACAGTTTTTAAATTTTAAATAAAAAAATCCAAAAGAAAATGTTATGTAAAAGCTGTAAGATTTATCCAATCTGAAGAGAGACCAGAGTATGAGAAGTGACACACAAAAGTTGCCCAGTGTCTTCTGTGGCTGCTTCTGTTTGTTCTAAGGACAGGGGTAAGGTGCTGTGCAGTGGCTAGCATGACCTGCTGGGCACTCCTGGCTTTCCCTGCTGCCTGTTCCTGTTCTGCCATCAGGTTCCAGGCATTGTGGTGGGGCAGTGGCCACCTGAGGTGCTCCTATTCTTCCCAACGTTCCTATGCAGCTGTCTATCTCACAGGGGAGACACCTGTCATGGATGAAGCTTGTAGGGTTGTGTGTTCCTTCCCTCACAGTGTGCAAGTTTAAGGCTCACAAACGGTGTGCCGTGCGTGCAACCAATAACTGCAAGTGGACCACCCTGGCCTCCATCGGGAAGGACATTATTGAGGACGAAGATGGGGTATGCTTGGGGACTCTGCCTGTGGTGCCAACCTGCATAGTCCCCTCATCTCATGCATCTATCTCATTTGAGATGATCACACTGGGATTGGTTGTTGGTGATACCTGGGGCTCTGGAGTTGCCGTGCCTCCCATCTCTAAGTGCACCCTCCTCCTAGGCCCTGTGGCATGACACCTTGTAGGCCCACCCCCCACCATTCCCATCCCACATGGTCATCAGGGAAAGGCGTGGGGAGGATGTCTTGGCTGCTCACAAAGAGCACTTCTGCTGGATAGCCCTGGGTTGGAACTCTGGGGTGTCCCTGCTTGGTCTGCAGATCGCCATGCCCCACCAGTGGCTGGAAGGAAACCTGCCTGTGAGTGCGAAGTGCACAGTGTGTGACAAGACCTGTGGCAGTGTGCTGCGTCTGCAGGACTGGCGTTGTCTTTGGTGCAAGGCCATGGTGAGTGGGCCCAGGTGGCCTCTCGGCCCCATGCATGCACTGGAGCCTCGTCTTTCTTCTAGGCCATGGTCAGTGGGCCCGGTTGGCCCCTCAGCCCCATGCATGCACTGGGGCCTCATCTTTCTTCTAGGCCATGGTGAGTGGGCCCAGTTGGCCCCTTGGCCCCATGCATGCACTGGGGCCTCGTCTTTCTTCTGACTGTCATAAGCCCATGCCAGAAGCCCCCAGCTTGAAGACCCTGTGGTTTAGATTGTCCCTTGACTCTATGTTCTCCTTTGTGCCTGGTCACTCTTTTTCTTGACATTTTTGTAGTGTTTCTTAACTTTGACTTCTGTCCTACCTTTTAAACACAAGGTATTACATCTGCCTTGTTGGGTCAGGTTTGTGGGCCTTCTCTGTGATGTGAGGGTAGGGACACTATCAAGGGTCTTTTGAGAGTTGCACAACAAAAGTGGTTTGTATAAGGAGTAGGAGCCACAGTGTATCTCCAAAGACAGTTGAGGGAGCCTCAAGGTGTTTACTGCTGGTTTGGCCAATGGGCAGCTGTGGTTTCTGCAGCTACCAGGTTCAAGGCCTTGTCTGGCCAGAAGAAAGCCCAGGTATAGGCCATTGCACAAAGGCCCATTGTCCAGGTGCCCTGAATCTTACCCTGAAAGTTAAGGGGAGCCATGATGAAGGGCAGAGGCTATGGTTGGAGTGTTTAAGTCTTACGTCTTCAAGCACGAGACCAGGATACATGGTACTGGGGACATAAGTCATCCTCTTTAACAGCTTCTCTTCCCTGTCCTGGGCTGGTTCACTGGTTCCTGGGCTAGGGAGTGTCTGGTATATGTGAGGAGGCCAGTGACCCCTGGTGACATGTGGACTCTTGTTTCAGGTTCACACAGCATGCAAAGAATCCTTGGTGACCAAGTGCCCGCTTGGACTGTGCAAGGTGTCTGTCATCCCTCCCACAGCACTCAACAGCATTGACTCTGATGGTAGGTGCCCCACACTTACTGTCCTCACCTGTGCTCATATGACCTTCCTCCACTGCCTCACCTCACCAGCTGTGGAGATGGGTCTAGTCAGCAAGTACGGGGTGGGCGGAATCTGTAACTGGTTTCCTGGCAATTGCTGCTGGACTCAATTTGAGGCCAGGACTTTGCTGGAAAGGTTGATGGATCTGGTTGGCTGTCTAGTGGAAACCAGGACTATGCCATGAGCCAGAGGGCTGTGCCCATCCCTGTCTGTGCAAGACACTGGCAAGCTGGCCCAGAGTCTCCTGGCTGGCCTTCACATGGTGAAACATGTTAGCAAGTACTGTTGAAGAGGTCTCTGAGGTCTATGGCTCAGAGGAAAGGGCTCTGCCAGGTTGGCAAGAGAAGATAGTGTAGTGAGGTGAACTGTAGAATCTTTGTAATTGTGAGGTGAGGTTCAGCAGGGCTCGTGTCCCCCACCTTGGAGTGGCACCATTGTGCGTGCTGTGTGTTAGGACCCCTGTGCTGTCTACTGTGGCTTATTCAGGTGACAGCTTGTAAGGGTTCTGTCCTGTCTCACTTTCACTTCTAGGGTTCTGGAAGGCCACCTGCCCCCCATCTTGCACAAGCCCCCTTTTAGTCTTTGTCAACTCTAAGAGTGGGGACAACCAGGGGGTGAAGTTCCTCAGAAGATTCAAGCAGCTGCTGAACCCTGCCCAGGTCTTTGACCTCATGAACGGTGGACCACACCTCGGGTAGGAAGCCTAGGAAATGTGCCATTCTTGGAACTTCAGATGTTTTGAGACATGGACACAAAGGTGCACACACACCTACTCCAGTTGCCCGTGCACAGCAAGGTCCCCATGTATCAGCCACTGCATTTGGCTCATTTCTTGGTTAGCTCAAGACCTGCCCTGAGTACATCCTAGGCTGCTTGCTTCTCAGGAAGAAGCTTCTTGCCAGCGAGGCCCAAGAACACTCTCTCATCTCAGGGCATGAGAGGGATCACATGCAGTTGTAGTGAGGCGTGAGAGAAGAGATGCTGCACCCTGGGCCTGTCACCTGCTACCTGGGGAGCCAATGTATGTTCTCTTTGGTTTTACACTTTTCACTGAGTTAGAAGACCTTTGCTTCTATAAGTTTAACCATGTGTACTAATTCCTTCCTCATTTGGAAGTACTAATTCAAGGTAGACCTCAGAGAGGACACATTAGCATTTGAAGCGATTGTAGTGAAAGGCACTCACAGCCCCGCTGTCTGGTGTGTGTTTTGGCAGGAGTCCAGGTCAGGGTTTGCTTTGGGGCAAGGGACTGCTGTAACATGAGCCTGGGCTGTCCCTTCGTGTGCTAGGCTGGCATGCCATGGGGGCATATGCTGTTTGCCCCTCACTCCTCAGGGCTGGCCCTTCAGTGTCCTGTGCTGACTTTGTCTACTCACTGCATAGCCTTCTGGAGGATAGCTGCTCGGGCCTCTGCCTGCTTGCCCAAAGGCAGTATTCCTGGAATCCTGCATGCACACACACCTTTCCTGGGTGACGCAGGACCCTGAGCTTGATGAAGAACTGGCTTTAGTTGAGGTGGAAGTGCCACACTCCATGCCCCAGGCTGAGGCATCTGCAGATGTGCTGCTGCCAGCAATATCTGATGTGCATTTTGCAGTGGCTTTGGGTGGGCTGTACGGTCGAACTAATAACCCAGTGAAGGTGGGGCATGCATGTGAATGAAGTTCCACCATTTGCAGCTGGAGTTAGGTGCCAGGTGATAGGTGAGTGACACAGGAAGCCCCATGGAAGTGGAATCCGTTTACTCACTTCCTAGTTCCCTTGGTTTTGTTTTGTTTTGTTTTGTTTTTGGTCTTTTTGTGATTTCTTTCCCCCACCGCACCCCCCTTTGGTGCTGAGGACCGAACCCAGGGCCTTGCTCTTGCTAGGCAAGCACTCATCCACTGAGCTAAATCCCCAACCCTGGTTTACTCACTTCCTATTTCTGGGAAGTACCTGAGCTCATGCTCTTCCTGAGTCCTGGTCTCAACTTACCACTGTTCTTCAGAGAGCAGGGCACTCACTGGTCAGCATTTTAAGGACACATGTGGACATTTCTTTTATACCCAAAAATCATGTGCAGCCTTGCGATTTAAAATTTGGGTGCAGATCTGCGTTAGTGGCTCAGCCCGTGTTCTGAGCATTCTTCTTTAAGAAATATTTATTTGAGAGAGAGAGAAAGAAAGAGAAAAAGACAGAGAAACCCATGAGTATAGGTATGCCAGGGCCTCTAGCCACTGCAAATGAACCCCAGATGCATGTACTACTTTGTGTATCTGGCTGTATGTAGGCCAGAATGGGCAGAAGGCTGACCATCAGGGACCCAGGATGAAGACTGGAAAGGAGGTTTGGGTCACATGGCCAGAAGTACTGAATGGCCTGAGGTGGGGGGGGGGCAAGTGGTGCAGAAGGGGCAAGCACAGTAGACTGTAGCCTGTGATTCTGGTGTAAGCAGGCACATGGGGCAGAGCCCTGACTACAAGGTCCAGGGGCAAGTGGTGGGGAGGGCTGGTGGGCAGTACACGGATGGGGCAGGTGGGGGAAGAATGGGAGGGCATCATTCTCTGGCTTTACCCTTGACTGTGCCCATGAGTCCTGGAAGGAGCTGGTGAGTGAGACTTGGTGGTGTTGGTGCTATGTGGAGTGTACTACTGTCTCATGCCTGGTTAGAACCTGGCCCTTGCTGGAGTGGCTGCAGGACCTGGCGCTACTGCTAGCCACATCAAAAAGCAGGCTCATGCTCCTGGCATTTACACAAGGTCCCCTCAGCCCAGTACTGACCAGCCTGTTGCTTGTCCTAGAGAGCATACTCCTTTCACTGACTTCCTCTTCTCTACAGCTTAAGGTTATTCCAGAAGTTTGACACCTTCCGGATTTTGGTTTGTGGCGGGGATGGCAGTGTTGGCTGGGTCCTCTCTGAAATTGACAGCCTGAACCTTCACAAACAGGTACCTGGATTGGAGGGAGCCCAGGCCTGGGCAGGAACTGAGGTCAGAGATGCTGTGAGGTCTCGGCTCTTGACAGGTGCCTGCACGGGTTCTGGAAGCTGCACAGATTTGGGGTTGAGGCCTTTAGCAAGGGAGCCCAGTGATGGTGTGGAGGTGGGGCTCTGCTAGGATGGATGAGTGGGATGTTCAGTTAGGAAAGGAACAGTGTCAGGGCTCAGGTTGGAGTGGGTTGGGGGCTGTAGCTGCCTACGCCCTGCACCTTCACTGGGAGGTGATGTGACCCCTGGCTGCTTGTGGATTGGAGAAGGAAGAAATATACTTCACCTTCTCAAGGTAGGGGAGCTGCTCCTTGGACCTAGTTTCTTTTTTTTTTTTTTTTTTATTGTCCATAATGAGTTACATTATTTAATGGGCAAACAATGAGTTGTTATCCTCAGTTCCCCAATGCTCCTCTTCTTCCCCATCCCCAATCAGCTGGATATCCTCCTCCGTGGGCAGTCTGGATCAGTCCTTGGGGCTGGGGGCCATTGATAGCCTAGGAGTCAGCCTGGTTCCGCTGGCCCTAGTGTGTTGTTACTGAGGGGGCCGTGTTTCTGGATATTCTCCCCCACCAAGGCTCTCACAATCTTTCCGCCCCCTCTTCCACTCAGTTCCCTGAGTCATGGTGGATGAGTATTAAGGCTGTTTTATTGTTGAGGACTTAGGGGTCTCTGTACTTCTGATTTAGGTTTTGTTGAAAATCATTGGTGTTTGTCTCATTGGCTTATCCTTTGTTGGTTGATTGGCTGAAGCCCTGGGTCACTTGTTCATCCCATCATTCTCTGCGGGGTTCCCTATGGATCCTCCATGGTATGTCTGGGGTGGCTCATCTCTTGTCAGGATGTCAGCTATCGGCCTGTAGTTCATTGGTAGGGTTGGATGAGCCACAGCTCTCTGAAAGATACAAACAGAATCTCTATTGGAGAGTGAGATCAGTATAGTTTTGGACCTAGCTTTTTTGCTCTAAAATAAAACTAGATTGTGCTAATTGTTTACTGTGCTCAATAAATCCCCCTCCCCACAATATGCACATGGCTGTAACCGTCTTCCAGTTTTTCATCAAAATGAACACAGTGTGAGCATGATGCTTTTTTAAAAAAGAACTTTATTGTATGACCACATTGCTAATGATCATATTCCTATGTGGTGGTACCCTCTCCCCCATCCCCATTCTGCTTAGTGGAGTTATTGGTATCTCTGTGGGGTTGTAAATGTCCCAGAGCACATTAGAAGTCTCCCTTATTGTTGAGCTCTTGGCAGCCTCTGGTTTTCTGCTTTGATGAGTTTTGAGTCTCCTCAGTGTCTACCAGCATCTCCCTGGAGGTTCTCAGGCTAGCAGTGAGAGCAGCACTTGTGGTTAATCCTCCATTTCCTCTGTAATGTTTCTTGGGACCTGGTAGATGTGACCCAGATGACTTGTCTTGTACTAGGCAGTCGGTTTTCTTGTTCTACTGATGGGTTTTAGGGTCTCCCCAGTATTTGCTGCCATCTGTAAAAGGAAGATTCTGTAGCAAAAGTGGGAGCAGCATAGATCAAAGAGGCTAAACAGACATTTAGAAGCTTTTTGGCAAGTATAACCTTTCCATTTAGCCAGAGGCTTCCCTGTAGTCTGTGACCTTCTAAGCTACAGGCTTCTGACTTGTTCTCAGTACCAGGTGTGAATTCCCTCCAGTGAGTGGATCCTGTATCCAAGCAGCGTGCACATCTTGCTTGAAGGATCCCCTGCTTTAAGACCATTAGCCCCAGCAGCTCCCACAACAGTTCTCAGCATTATGAGAACCAGCTAGCAGGGCCTGGCTTCCAGTTTACTTACAGCATGATCTCTCAACTGGTTTTTGTGTGTGTGTGTGTGTGTGTGTGTGCACGCGCGCACGCGCTAACTTCATTTGACAAAAGTACCAGCTGTCTACAGACTGGCTCTGTCACCAAATTAGGCATGACTTTGAGGAAGTCATTTGTTCTATTTCTTCATCTGTACCTTGGACTCAGACAAGTTGATTTTCAGTACCACCGCCTCTTTTTGCCTGAAGTTATCTGGTTCCCTGGTCTTGGCAAACAGTGCTTCCAGCATGGCTAGCTGTGCCGAGTGAATGTGCTCCTCTCCTGCCACTGTTTCCAGGAGGTGGCTGGGTAGTCCATGGAGGGGCACAGCAAGTCCATCCTGGAAATGGTTAGACTCAGCTCACTCTCAGTGTAAGGCAGTTTCTTAAGATATCATGCTAAAGTTGCTTAGAGGCACAAAGTTGGCCCAAATTGGGGGGGGGGGGTTACCCAACCAGATCGTCTCGATTCACCTGGAACACAGGTTCAGGGTCCTTGGTGGGTGAGTGTGAACTGATAGAACTGAGGCAAAGCAAGCAAATAGACACAGGCACTGGTCTGCTGCTTCGGAGGCAGCGGCTTCTTCCAGGGCCCACATTCCACCACTAAGAAGTGCTCCCAGCCTTTTTAAACAGACTCATTGCTGTACAGCATGCTGAAGTCAGTACACTGTGGGCACCTTCAGCCCTGCTCCTTGGACACTGTATAGAACAGAGCCAGGGGCCCGGGATTAGTGCTCCTCCCCAGTAGGAGAGCAGAGTACTTAGAAACAGCCCTGGTGAAACTCTGCACTTAAGTATTTTGTCTTTTTAGGAGCTCCATATTTAATCATTGTTATGTAGTACCAAACTGCCTTCCACCAGGACTGTTCCTGTCACATTCCCTAGGTGATATACAGGTGTCCTTTTCATTTGGCTCATCTTTTTAAGCTTTGTTCAGCTGTGTCAACAAAGTTGCATTTTTGTTCAAGTACTGATGAAGTCAAACCTTCACTGTCACATTTAACTGAATTATTTGTTGGTGGGTCTTTTTCTTTTTTTTCTTTCTTTCTTTTTTTTTATGCCTCATTTTCTATTGAATTTACTTTAAAAAATTGATGTCTCAAGATTATTGTATCATTAACTCCTTGTCTGTCATCAGCATACCCCTTTTTTTTTGGGGGGGGTGGTTCTTGTTATACTGAGACTACTGCCCATGTCTGTGTATGTCATCTGTGACTTGAGCAGACCTTTAGTGATTTTGTTTCCTGCCCAGCCCCACTCAGTGGTACTTACCAGGAATGGTGTTGGCCCTGGGGCCCATGTCCAGCTAGGCCCCACCAATTGCTCACAGAAGAGAAGCAATGCCTCCTAGTGGTGGGGTTAGAGTAACTCCAATTGGAGTTTGTTGATTTCGTAGTTCTTGGCAAGTTACTGTTGCTATCTAGGCAGTGAGACATGTGGCCTCTTTTCACCCACTTAGCCATGTTCTGTGAACATATGTTTTCTGTGGGCTCTCTGTGGTCCTCAGCACACTGGTTCCCTGGGGCCCCATAACTCTTCTCCCCCCCCCCCGCCTGCCCTGTGTCCATGTGTTGTAGTTTTTTTTCCCCCTTCCCTCCTGGCTTTAAAATATGCTGTGTGGTCAGAGTGTGATGGGGCTTCTCTTCATCCTTCACCTTCTCCCTCAGGGGAAGGCTCAGTGACTTGTAGGCTTTGCTGAAATGTGCTGCTGTGTCTACCTTGGGTACACCCCAGGGGCTCAATGCTGTAGGTCTTCAACCCCCCCCACTCCCGCCAAGTCACTCAGTCCCTCACCCTGACCATATGTCTTTAATTAGAATTCCAAAATGCCATCCATCTAGGGACCAAGCAGATCTCTGACAACTATTCTTCATTCCTTGGTCCTCCTCCCTCCCGACATCTAGCTGGTTACTGGCTATAGTATTCTTCCCACTTGGCTTCAGTTTCATTGGCTAGGCTACCTGTGTGCTGCTGAGGGCCCTCCCCTTCTCCTCAGCCTCGGTGTTAGGGAAAGTGCAGCTGGCAGCAGAGCTTGCTAGAACCCTTGTGTGTGCCTTCTTCCATCTCTGCTTCTCAGCTGTCAGACCTCTGGTCAGAGCCAGGATGCCCTGCCCAGAGTATGTATGCCGCTCCTTCCTGGGATAGCTGTCCACATCTTGGGTGTGCTGCCCTCTCTCTCTCCCTGGGTGTGCTGCCCTCGCTCTCCCTTGGTGTGCCTCTCTCTCCCTCCCTCTCTCTCCCTCCTTCTCCCTTTCTCCCTCCCTCCCTCTCCCTCCCTCTCTCCCTCCCTCCTCTCTCTCTCCCTACCCTCCCCCTCCCTCTCCTTCTCTCTCTCCCTCTCTCCCTGGGTGTGCTGTTAGCTACCCAAGGCTGCCTCTACTTCAGCCCGTGCTGGTGCTTTCCTGGGAGGCTGGCTCTATGACGCCTTGGTGAGGTCCCAGGCCTTCTCAGGTGCCCTCAGTGCCAGCTTCTCTGTCCTCTCAGTCACTCCTGCATCCTGTGCTAGCCAAGTGGGACCTCTCTCCTGCTTCTGTCCTCAAGCCCAGGCTCTGTGTGTGCTGTGGTTCATCTTTAGCTGGGGGGCAGGATATGGTTCTTTGGGTTCCTCCTTGTCCAAGCTGTACTTCAGGCTTTGATACTCTGGTTGGGCACTGTGTCTTCAGGGTCAATAGCAGGACAGCTCGGCAGCCAACATCTAGGGGGTCCCCAGTGTGACCTGGCACAGAGGAGCTGTGATGGAATTCTCAGTGGCATGTTGGGTGTCAGGGTGAGGCTTGGGGTGACACAGGTGGATGGGTATAGACTGGGCCTGGCATGTCCAGACTGGGTATTCCTAGCATGGGTTTGTACAGGACCCAGAAGCCAGTGGGGATGTTTTTAGAGGTGTGAAATGATACAGTGATGGGTTTTGGAAGGTAAATTTGTCTTTAGTGAGTAAGGTGCCTGCCATGCTGGATGGAGAGACAGGTTGGGAGGCACAGAGTGATCCTTCAAGATACATTCATGAGAGGGAGGGTGGAAATGCTGGTTTGTGTTGTCACTCCCAGAGACCATGTGCACTCTGGTGGGCTCTGCAGAGAAGGTACAGGATGAATACTACAGATAAGATTTCTCCTATGTTTAATGTGGCCATTGCTTAGGGTCACAGGGAGGGTGCTGGGTGGGAGATGGCTCTTGTTTCAAAGTGTCTAAGTGTATGTCTTTCCCACTGTTTTTGATCAGTGTCAGCTGGGAGTGCTGCCCTTAGGGACAGGGAATGACCTGGCTCGGGTGCTCGGCTGGGGCTCAGCCTGTGACGATGACACTCAGCTTCCTCAGATCTTGGCAAAGCTGGAGAGGGCCAGCACTAAGATGCTGGACAGGTGAGTGGGGTAGCTAGGGCCATATGAACACAGACTGAGCAGAGAAGCAGGCCACCATGACCATGGTTCTTCACCTGAGGCCTGTGAGGACCAGGCCTGGCCCTCTGACAAGATTTGTAGAAGTTGGACTTACATGTATATTTCCTCTCTGATGGTTTTTGAACAGCGTTAAGAAGTATGCGCTAGAGCTGCCAGGGTATTTTCTGAGGCCATAGCTGACATCTGTAAGAGTTGCAAAGGTGGCCCCAGGCTGTCATCTTGGTTCAGGGTCCAGTGCCCACCTACAAAACCTCCTTGTTGCATACTTGAGCAGTTCCATTTTCCTGCATTCTATTCCCAGAATGGCTTTGGGTAGTTATCCTGTAGTCTAGAATGTGGATACCTTGGTCCTCTTGAATGGGGTGCTGCCAGTTCTGGTCTAGATAGAAAGCCTCCCCCTGGCCCCACACCTGTGATCTTTGCTGATGAAAGTGCTCCTCCATGCTCAGGGTCCAGGAGCTCAGTTCAGGGGTGCATCTCCCATTCGAGGCCTTGGTGAGGAGGCCTCTGTGCCCGTGAGTTGCCCATCCCCTCCGAGCACACGGCAGCTGTCTGGGCAGTGTGCAGCTGTGCCTGATGACAAGAATAGCTGTGGGTAGGAAACATTTCCCTGTTTGAAGGGAGCTGAGGTGCCGTGTGGTTTGGGAACAGGAGACATTGTTTTCAGGCAGGTGAAGATCCAAGTTACAGATGCATAGTCAAGAGAAGTTGCTTAAAAATGAAGCCAAGACACATGTGTAATACCAGCACTCTGGAGGTAGCAGGAGGATCAGGGAAGTCTCAGTTAACATAGTGAGTTTGAGGCCTGAGTTATATGAGACCCTGTCTCCACCCCTGCAAATAAAAACAAAAGAAGAAAAAGAAGGCAGATTAGCACTGTAATCAAGACACTGGGCCATGAAGCTGGAGTGCATGGGTCCCTGGGCGCTGTGGGCAGCCTGAAGCTGAGTGGGTCTCATGTTTGTGCAGATGGAGCGTCATGGCACACGAGACCAAACTCCCCCGGCAGGCTTCCTCCTCTGTGGCCACTGGAGACTTGAGCGAGGATTCAGAGGTACCCCCACCTTGCTTTTGCTTTCTCTTTTTGTAGTGCTGGGCTGGACCTCGGGATCCTACACATGACCACTGAGCTGCACTCCAGCCCACCAACTGCTCTTTAAGCCCTGTGTATGCGATTGTACAGTCAGTACATATTGCCTCCCTCCTTGCCCTCAGGGTGAACCCTGGACTGAGCTGGAGGCTGGGCAGGCTCTAACCTTGGGTTTCATGACTGTCTGGAGCTTCCTGCAGTTGCCACCAGGATTTGAGGGGCTTCTAATGACGTTCCTCTGTGACTTCCTGCTCTCCTGTACATTCTGTCGGCTCTTCAGCACACCTGCTTTCCAGTCTCCTGTTCCTTCCTCTTGTGGTTACCTCTCATTGCTCTGACAAAACATCTAACCAGAAGCAGCTTATGGGAGGAAAAGCTTTGTTTAAGGTTTAAAGTTTGAAGGGGACATTTGTTCATGGCAGCAGAGCAGAGGCTGGCATCACATCTTGCCATAGCAGCTGGGAAGTAGCAGCATGAATAAGCTAGCACTGGCAAGAGGGACTGTTAGAATACCCCAAAGCCTGCCCCAAGGTGGCACACCTTCTCCATGAAGGCCCTTCCTCCCAAGTTGCCATCAGCTGGGCATTGAGTACGAGTCTTAATCACAAACACATGAGGCTATGGGGGCATTTCTTATTCAAGTTACCACATCTGCTCTTGGACCTCATAGACTCACACAACCATTTCATGATGCAAAATGTATTCAGTCTGACTTTAAAAGTTTCCTTAGTCTTCACCAGTCCCAACACCATTGAAAAGTCCAAAGCCCCAACTCTCACCTGAGATTCAAGACAGTCCTTAGATAGGAAGTGGATTTGTGGGTGCCAGGGTCTGGGGAAGGAATGGGGTGATGGACTGCTAGTGGGGAGAGGGCTTATTTTTTTGTTGTTAGAATGTTCCAGAGAAAGAAGATGGTTGTGTAAGTCAATACAATAAAAACTATCCAAGTATGCACTTAAAAAAATTAACTGTGTGTCCCATAAAATCAAAACACAAATATTTCTAACACGTAATAGCACAGAGTAAACATTACCATTGTAAAAGGGAGGAATTGGGCACAGCAAGGAAACATTGAACCAATGCAAGATTGAAAATAACCAGAGCCATTATCAATCCTGCAGCTCCATGTCTGGCATCTGGGATCCAAATTCTGCTCCTCTAGCCTTGGCTGCTTGCTTTCTGGGCAAGCAGTTTTGCATAGTCCTAGCATCTCCAAAGTCCCGGGGTCTCCATTGCAACCCACAGTTCATCTTCATGTCTCTCCACCATGGCCTCATGGGGCTTCCATGCAGGGATGCCTGCCCTGCTGGCCCAGTCTGGTTCATGGTTGTACTTCACCTCGTTCCTCACCTGTCACGCATTCTTAACCATTCCGGGTAGGCAAAGCTGCCAGAATTTAACTTGGGGTGGAGGGGGGATAAGGCCACATTTGAGGAGCAGGACACTCCAGGCCCCCTGCTTTCAAGAGTCAGCCGTTTTTGTTGCCCCAGGGCAGAACAGCTGGCCCATCCTCACCAGTGGCAGTCTCTTCACCACTGCAGCAAGAATGAGCTAGCTCTGGGAAGGGAGGCTTGGGCTGCCATACCCCAGGGCCTGCCCCAAGTGACACCCTTCCTCCAGCACGGCTCCACTTCCCAAATTGCCATCAGCTGGAGGTAGAGTCTAAGGTCTAATCTCAGCACAAAGTCCCACATCTCCTGTGTCATGGTTTTTGCCCCCCATCCACCCAGGTCTCTCGCCTCCTCCTTGCAGCTTCCGTGCTCCTGCCCAGCCCGCCCTCCCTCTCCGATGTCAGTAGACTGTGATGTTTCTGAATAGTGCTCCACAGTGGTCACTGTTTTGATTCAGCTCTAGGTTCCTTAGGGACATGGACTTTGTCTTTCTGTCATGAATGGGGTATTTGGCACATGTGATGCTCACAGTTGATTGCAGACTAACAGACCACTGTTTTGGGGTAATTGTAGGTGCAACAAATTCTCTTCTATGAAGACTCAGTTGCAGCCCATCTATCTAAGATCTTGACCTCAGACCAGCACTCAGTGGTGATTTCATCAGCTAAGTAAGTGCTGGGGCCTTGAGGACTTGGGGCTGCAGTCAGGTGTGCTGTCCAGAGAGGCCTTGCCCAGCTGCATTCTGTCCCCCACAGAGTACTCTGCGAGACAGTGAAGGACTTTGTGGCCCGGGTGGGAAAGGCCTATGAGAAGACAACTGAGAGCTCACAGGAGTCAGAGGTCATGGCCAAGAAGGTCTGTTTCTGGGCCTGGGCCTGGGCCTGGGGTGGGTGGGTGTCTAGACTTGGAGGAACACACATTAATGTCAACTTGTCCCTTGTCTAGTGCTCGGTTTTGAAAGAAAAGCTGGACTCTCTCCTCAAGACCCTGGACGATGAGTCTCAGGCTTCATCCTCTCTGTCCAGCCCACCTCCCCCCATTGCTGAGGAGGCTGAGGATGGGGATGGGTCAGGCCACATCTGCAGTTCAACTGGGGATCGCCTAGTGGGCTCCACCTGCCCCTCCCGGCCACAGATCTTCAGGCCTCGGGAGCAGCTCATGCTGAGAGCAAACAGCCTGAAGAAAGCAATTCGGCAAATCATAGAACACACAGAAAAAGGTAACGGGCCTCTTAGTTACCAGGTGCCCTGGCATTCCCATGTCCCCTGAATGTGGTCATAGACCAAGAGAGACACCATGAAACAACCACTCTGGCCCAGGAATTTCATCATCTCCACCTCACACAGGACCCCCCCCCCCATGCCTCTGCAGTGAGCTGCTCCTTCTGTCACTGCCCTCAGAAACCTCTTTACATCGGTCCCCTCCCTCACACTCCTTCCCAGTCCTTGGTCCTCCACTCTGTCACTCTGAGCAGCTTCACCTGCTTCTTGCCTATGGTCTCAGTCTCCACACAGGCTCTGGTGTAGTCATACTACCCACTCTCCTGGTGGGCCCTCCCCGTCACCTCATTCCTCTCCCTCCTCACCCTCTTGCTCAGCCTGTTAGCAAGAATACTAGGCACTGTTGCTGTAGCTTGCTCGGAGACTGGATGGAGAGGGGGTGTGGTGTGGATTTGGGTCTGAGCCTGAACCAGAGGGCCAGTGAGGGAGGCCACCATGCCCCTCAGCCCTGCTAGCAAGCTTAGCGGGGTCCTCTCCTCACCAGCGGTGGATGAACAGAACGCCCAGACTCAGGAGCAGCAGGGCTTTGTCCTGGGCCTCTCGGAAGCAGAGGAGAAGAAGGACTTGAAGACTGATAATAGGGTGTGCCCCCCACCTGCCCACAGCGAGAGCTGCGTGGTGACCAAGGGGAGGAGTCATCGCAAAGGTACGGCTGGGCTTTGGCGACACTTGGTGAGCTTGCATGGATGCTGTAGGGAGCTTTTCTCTCATAATTGCTTTGGCCCTTTGGGTGAATCAACATAACTGACTACGGCCTGTGTCTGGAACACACTGGTAGATTCTCCACGAGAGAGAGCCCACCTTGCTGAGTAGCATCTGGCACCTGCCCTCCCTGGTTGTCCTCAGAACTTCACCAGCTCTAAGACCCCAGCACAAGTTCCTCATGAGAAGGAAAAGCTCCCCACAGCTTGTCCCTGCCAACAGGGACCCTCTTGGAAAGTAGATGCACCCAGAGTGATGAGAGATCAACCCCCGTTCCCCCTGCCCTGATACCCAATAGTCTGCATCACTCAAGATGAATCCAGGCTCTTAGCTTGCTGGTCAGCACCTTCCCTTTTCATTCACTCAGACTCTTCTCACAAATGTTGTGCTTGGCCAATGGTGCTGTAGACTCTCCTTCCCCTTCTCCTTCCACCTGCTCACTGTGCTCATGACCCTCAGGAGTTCAGCGTGTTCTCTTCTGGCCCGTCTCAGTGTGCTGCTCTGTTTTACAGCTCCCAGGGCCCCATGTGAAAAGCTGATGAGCAGAGGTCTGTCCCTTGGCAGCTCTGCCTCCCTCCCTCCCCAGACAGGAAGCCGGGATGGTCTACCTGCCCTGAACACCAAGATCCTGTATCCAAGTGAGTGGAGCTGTTTCTAACCCTCTGGGGGAGGGGGACTAGGGGTGCTCTGCTACTTCCTTGGAAAGACAGAGCTCTGAGGTGTATCTGACTGTAGGAAAAGTACCCTTTTTAAACAAAAGGCAAGTAGTACCCAAACAATGGCTAGGTAGCCCAGGAAGACGGTTTTTAGGCATCTAATGAGTATTGATTTCTATTGCCCAACATACCTGTTTTGTTCAATAAATATGGGATGATGATGATGATTTTTGAATTGTGAATTGTCACACATTTAATAATAGAGTTCTGTAGAATACGTACATCGGCCTCAGAGATCTGAGTGGTGCTTGTCGGGAGCTCCTGGCCAGCACCCTTCTTTGCCTCCCTTGCAGGTGTTCGGGCTGGGATGTCTGGCTCTTTGCCTGGGGGTTCAGTCATCAGTCGCTTGCTGATTAATGCTGATCCCTTTAATGCCGAACCAGAAAACCTGTGAGTATGAGGTGACACTAACAAGGCATTGTCATGGGGATGCTGGGGCACAGAGTTCTGCTTCAGAGTTAATTAAGTGGGCATAGAGCTGGGCAGATGGCTCTGTGGGTAAAGTGCTGCCACATAAACACAAGGGCCTGAGTCCAGATCCCCAGCATCCACATAAAAGCCAGGTGTGGTGTCACACACCTGTAGTCCCAGCACTGGGGAGGTGGAGACTGGAAGGTCCCTGAGGCTCACTGGCTAGTTAGACTATATAAATCAGTGTGCTCAGATTCAGTGAGAATCCGTCTGTTGAAAAAAATAAAAGGTGGAAAGCCGGTCGTGGTGATGCATGACTTTAATCCCACTCAGGAGGCAGAGGTAGGAGGATTACTGTGAGTTCAAAGGCAGCCTAAGACTACAGAGTGAGTTCTAGGTCAGCCTAGGCTAGAGTGAGACCCTGCCTAGAAAAAAATCAAAACAACAACAACAAATAAAATTGGAGAGCAACTGAGGAAGACACCTGACGTAGACCTCTGGCCTCCACATACGTGCGTACATGTTTACACACACACCTGCACACGTGTACTCACACATAAACATGCAAAATAAAATAGAAATTATGCCCTTTTCTGGCTGTTCTTGGAGAAAGAAAACCATTTCCTTTGGAGGTGTGGCTGAGAACCTCTCCACAGGCCTGCAGGCTAGCAGGGAGACATTTGGGCTCTGTGCTCTGGGTCCATGTGCTGTGTTGGCTGCCCTGGGACACATGAGTCTCTGAGGTGGTGAGAATGCTTGCAGAGCAGTTTCAAGGGGCCTCCTTGTACAGCAGCGCCCATTGCAGATGGAGTTTTATAAACCAAAGAAACCCATCTTCTAGAATTTTTTCTTTTTGCTTGCTGGTGGCAGGTTCTGGGAAGCTAGAGTCTAGTTGGCTATAAGGTGCCAATCCTTAGTGTCTCACCTGGTGTGAGTAGTGGCATGGGAAGGTGGCGCACACACCTTCTGTTGAGGGCCCTGAGCCTTCTGAAGCCATTTCTCTCAGCAGGCTGGAGCTGCAGTCCCTCTGGGAGCAGCAAGCATTCTTGGCTGCAGCCGGGTTCCTTCCTTTGTCTCCCCCACTGAGGTCATTGAGGCTCTTGCCTGTGGCTAAGCCTTCTCTCTGCATAGTTAGTTGCCCCTCCTCACTTCCATCCCCTGCATCCTATCCCTGTGCCCTTTCTTCTGCATTCATTCTCTCTCCTCCCAGGACCTATGTTTACTGTTCACCCGGCACTGTCCAGCTCAGACGACAGTTCTACCCTTAGCTTTGCTCTGGACAGCTCTCTTTGCTTTTCCACGTGGAGACTGCTTAGACACATGTTAGGGCTTGAGTGATGGTTTGTGATCTAGAATTCAGTTGTGTGTGATGTTTGTGCCATAAAAATCTCCTCTGAGGATTCTAGCTCAGCTGGGAAACAGCCTGGCAGGTCCTCAGAAGGGTGAACCAGAGTTGCTGTGTATCCTGGTGGTTTTGTCCTTGGGTGTTTTACACAGGAGGATTGGAAACTTGCCAGCACTTAACGCGCCCATGCTCAGAAGACCAAAGAGCTTGAGTGTCTGTCAGTGACAGACAGAATGTGCTAGGTCCATATTGTGAAGTATCATTCTGCAGTAAACTACAGGCAGTACATTGTTTTGCAGTAAAAATAAACTACAAGCCAGGTGTTGTGGCACATTCATTTGACCCCAACTCAGGAGACAGGTAGGAGGATCACAGTGAGTTCAAGGCCAGCCTGTAACTACAGAGTGAGTTCCAGGTCAGCCTGGGCTAGAGTGAGACACTACCTTAGAAAACCAAAAATAAATAATAAACTACAGGCAGGTGCCACAACATGGATAAACTGAAAACATTATGCTTTAAGGAGGAGTCAGGTACATAAAGCTCCTTTGCTCATTCCATTTCTACCACACGGTCAGGGTAGGCACACCCAGAGACAGAAAAGCCTGTTAGAGGCTTCTAGGGGCTGGGGAGGGGGCGTAGTAGAGCCAGTAGAAGTGACCGAGGAGATGACACACGCTGAGTGTCCTAAATTATGTCTGATACCTTGGTAATTCTATGCTGTGAAAATGGTCTCCATTAGAGCTCGTTCAAACAAAACAGCCATGCATCAGGGCCACAAGTCTAAATCCTAGCCACAGGAGAAGCAGACAAACACAACAGACCACCAACAAATAGTTTTGCTACAAGAGGGTAAGGCCAGGAGGGTGTGAAAGAAGCTGCCAGAGGCAGTGAACAAACTGATCTCTCCCTGCAGAGAGTGCTACACAGAGAAGTGTGTCATGAACAACTATTTCGGCATCGGCCTGGATGCAAAGATATCCCTGGATTTCAACAACAAGCGTGATGAGCACCCAGAGAAATGCAGGTGGGTGAGGCCTTGGAGTCAGCTGGGAAAGTGTGCAGATCGCTGTTTCATCCACAGGCTCTTCAGCTGCCCTCACATTTACCATCAGTACATGTGTGAGTACACAAGAGTTTGGGGATTTCAAGATTCTTTTCTGAATTTTCCATAGTCTTTAAGGTAAACATAATTTCTGGCCAGAAAGACGCCTTGCTCTGTTCATTGTGAGGCTTCTTGTGTTCCTGTCAGGGTGTGAGTGCTCTCTTAGCAGCACTCCTTCTTAGTTAGTATGGCTTCCTGTTGGTGAATCAGTTAAATGGAGACTATGCCCTGGATTCAAGTCTGGTGACCTGAAAGACCCAGCCTACCCCATATTCAGGTGTGTTCACCTGTGAAGGACCCCACCTACCGCAGGTATTGTCTCCTTTAAGGAGTCGGACCAAGAACATGATGTGGTATGGAGTCCTGGGCACCAAAGAGCTTTTGCACCGAACATACAGGAATCTGGAGCAAAAGGTCTTGCTGGAGGTGAGTGCCCTGCCCCCTCCCCTCTGCCTCCTCCATGAAGGCAGGAGCATGATGGGCCTCTTTTTTCTCTCCATCTGCATTTCTGCTGTTCAGTGTGATGGGCGCCCGATCCCCCTCCCCAGTCTTCAGGGAATTGCTGTCCTCAACATTCCCAGCTATGCCGGAGGGACCAACTTCTGGGGGGGCACCAAGGAAGATGATGTATGTATGGGGCATGGAGTGGGTGGGCCATGCTCAGGGCAGTGACTCTATAGGTCAAGCACCTGCCTGGTCCTGGCAATGGGCATGGTAGAGGACAGATAGATAGGGTCTCTTGCTAATGGACTCTGTCTAGATGATAGGCCCAGGACATGATGAGTAGGCACAGGCTGAAACCTGAAGAAGGGTTTAGGGTTGGCCAAATTGGGTGGCATTATGTGGGAAGGCTGTGCCAGGCAGAACAGAGCAGGGAGAAGCTCAAAAGCGTGATGGCTAGGGTGTGTGGAGGAAGGTCCCGTGCAGCAGGTGCATAGGGCTATGGAAGCCAAGGGGCACTTTTGCTAAGAACCATGGGTACCTACTGACAGGTGTTGGGTGTTTTTATTTTTTTTAAATTTATAAACCATTACATCTTTATTCAGGAATATCAAGGATATGAGGGAGAGGGGGAGTCATGATACTGACAGGGTTTAACTAGCATCATGGCTTGCACACTAGTAACAACAGCAGCCAACACTCTTTGCAGACTGTGAGTCTGCTCTAAGCACCTGGTACCTGTTTGCTCCTTTGGTCCCCATACCAGCCCCTGGGGCTAACATAGCAGTGTTCTCCTTATCTGCAGGAAGAGGATTTGAGTAACTTGACTGGATGTGGCAAGTGTGGGAGCTGATCCTAGGCAGCTGGCCTTCGGGGAGCAGATGCTCCCTCTAGGATGCATTTGCCACCACTGCTGGATCACGGGCAGGCACGGGTCTGCCTGCTTCACCTGCACGCCCAGACAGGAAGCAGAGCGAGGGTGGAGTGCATGGGAGGTGGGGCGGAAGGCAGCTCTCACACTGGCCCCTTCAGACCTTTGCAGCTCCATCATTTGATGATAAGATCCTGGAGGTGGTCGCTGTGTTTGGCAGCATGCAGATGGCCGTGTCTCGTGTGATTAAGCTGCAGCATCACCGGATTGCCCAGGTACCACGTATGGACCTCCATGGGTCTGGGTGATGCCTCCTGGGCCCCCCACCCGTTTGAAGATGCAGGCCTGGCCTAAAACTCCCCAGGGCGGTGGGGAGAGGAGAGAGAGAGGAGAACGTTTCCCAGGACCTCAAGGTAGCCTCTGCCTCCTCCTCTCCCACCGAGAGGCTTTGTGCCTTGATGAGGTGGAGCAGACCCAGGCTGAGCTCTGTTCTGTGACTGCAGCAGCAGTGCACTGTTCTGCCATGGGAGTGAGGCCATTGGGGCCTGGCACAGTTCTCTCAGGCCAGGCAGGGCTTCTGGACTGCGGGGTGCACTAGGAAGGGTCTGCCTGCTTAGCAGGTGGGAAGGTGGTGACTTCTTGTCCACTGCAGTATGGGGTGCTGATAAAATCTACTGGCTTGAGCTGCTCATTGAGTGAGATTTGCCAGTCCCTTCCTATGCTTTGTCCCCAACAGTCAGTGGCTTGTAGTTTACTTTTTTTGTTCTTGACAACTTTCTGTTGTTGAAAAGCAGATTCAGGGCCTTATTAATTACCTATTGGACTCTGTTCTGCTCTAGGGATGCTTCTACCCAGGAAGGGTTGGTCCATGACCTCCCTGCCCTCTACTAGGCTCTGATGTTCAGTCTCCTATACCAACTTATTCCAGATTCTTGGGGAGGGGACAGTGGTGGTAGGTGGGGCAGTAGGGTTAAGGTCAGAAAGGCAGGCCCCCAGGTCCTGATAGCAAAGTCAGTGGTTGGCTATGAGTACGATATCTTCCAGAGGTGGTGTGTGGGAACCCTGAAAGGTGAGGGGGGGGTGTGCAGACACACACGTGGAGCAGGAAAGCCTGGTGGTGCTTAAAAGCCCCTGGAAGTTGTAGTTTGGCACATAAATGATGGGTATATTTGCTTAGTGTCGCACAGTGAAGATCTCCATCCTGGGGGACGAGGGCGTACCTGTGCAGGTAGATGGAGAGGCCTGGATCCAGCCACCAGGGTATATTCGGATTGTCCACAAGAACCGGGCACAGACCCTCACCAGAGATAGGGTAAGAAAGGCTGCCCTGTACAGGGGCCTGGGTGGGGCTAGGGGCGTGCTTGCCTTTGGCGCTTAGAAGAGGCATAAAGCTTTCATGTTTGGTGACACAGAGATTAGCTGGACATGGTAGTGCATCCCTGTAATCCCAGCCTTGGGAGGCATAGGCAGGAAAATTGCTGTAATATTGAGCCCAGTCAAGGCTACAAAGTGAGAATGTGCTTCCAAAAATAAATAAATACGCAAAGATCAAACTAATGGTATAGTAATTTCTAATGTAAGCTCCTTGCTCTCACCCTGGTTGTTCCTCTGTGTATCCTGGAGTGTATGTTATGGTTAGATGTGTATTTACCCTCTAGAGGTTTCAAGAAGGCCTTGAGAAGGTTTGTCTGGGTTCTCACAATTTAGGCCTTTGAGAACACCCTGAAGTCCTGGGAGGACAAGCAGAAGTGTGAGCTTCCTCGGCTCCCGCCATTCTCGCTGCATCCCGAGATCCTTTCTGAAGAGGAGGCTACCCAGATGGACCAGTTTGGACAGGCGGCAGGGGTTCTCATTCATAGGTAGGCTCTGCTTGCTCTGTTCCACTGGGGGCTTGCAGGCTTTGGGGTTCTCCCTGTTCTGTTTGCTGGGTCTGCCTCACCCATGGGAGAAGAGTTCTCTGCTTTCCCTAGTCCTCTTTCAGAGACTGCTCAGGTTTGCACTGTGGAAGCCTCCAATCCACAGGGATTTTCAGAACCATCCATACTTGAAACTGTGTGCTGATTGAAGACACAGTCCCTTCACCCAGGGAGCAGGCATGCGCTCTGCTCTGTTCTTAAGGAATATGCGCCTAGAGCTCACTGTCTTTGACCAGCAGCTCTAGGAGCAACTGTGGCTCCGTGGCACAGTGCCCACCACTGCTGTTGGTTCTTTCTTCATCTGCCCCTCTGTGGCTCTTTCCAGCCACTCTGATTACTGCACTGGCTTAGCTCCACTCTCATGATGTGGTGCATTGGTCGGTGTTCTGTTTGCCCATTTGTTTCTTTCAGGCTTTCTCCTTTTCAGTCTGGTGGGCTTGAGTCCCTTGGGTCTGGGCTTGGTGCTCTGCATGCCCCTCCCAGGCCTTGAAGGCACCACTGGCCCAGTCTCCCTGCTTCAGGTTATTGATGAGCATATCAGGTTCTCTCTGGTCCCTTAGGTCAGTTTTGGGCTAGATGCTCTACATGTTCATCCACTTTCTTGCTGTGCAGTGACCATAGCCCTGTTGTCTCTGAGTCCCTGGTGGCTGGGAAGGCTTGCTCACCTGGGAGCCATCTGGTCAAGCTGCTTCTCTCTGCTGACTCCAGCTCACCCTGTCCAGTTTCTCTGAGCCCCCAGGTGGCGTTTGTTCCCCTCCAGGCTGGATGACTCAGAGCTGATTACCATGCCAGTCTTCCCTGCCAAAGGTCTTGCAGCCCTGGGTCAAGGGTCTCTGCCACAGGCCTACTTGTCTACTTTCTGTTTTATAAAGCATAGCTCTGTTTTGTCTATTTTTCTCCCCAGAAAAGCTAGGCATGGGTGTCAGCTTCCCATCGAAGTCCATGTTGACTGTCCACTAGGCATATCCTGTGCCAGTGGCCGTGACTTTGAGAGGCCACCATGGCTGAGCTGTCCCCATTGGCCCGTGAGCATCCATCCTCCCACTGTGTTCATCCGACATGCCCTACTTCCCTCTATAGCATCCGGGAAATCGCTCAGTCCCACCGAGATATGGAACAGGAGCTTGCACATGCCGTCAATGCCAGCTCTAAGGCCATGGACCGCGTCTACGGCAAGCCCAGAACTGCAGAGGTACTTGGTTTTTCCAGGTCTGGCTTCTCAGCTTCTTCAGTCATTGGCCTCCAATGGATACATGTTTGGTTCTTCTCAGGGCTTGAACTGCAGCTTTGTTCTGGAAATGGTGAATAACATCAGAGCACTTCGCAGTGAGACAGAGCTGCTGCTGGCCGGCAAGATGGCTCTGGTAAGCTGATGTCAGGACCGTGGGCTCTGGCTCTGTGAGGTGACCCTTGTCACCAGGGTACTGGGCACTGAGAGCAGCACTTTTCAGGGTCCCTGACCTCAGATGCTGTGGTCACACCCTCAGGCGGCATGTCAGCCAGTCTGTAGATGTTAGATACCTTTACTAGTGTCCCCGTGGAGGACAAAGCTGTGTTTCTGTAAAAGAAGTCTACAGGTCACATCCCTCCTCGTGGGGCCAGGAGCCCGTCACTCTGGCAGCATGCTGTGCATCACCTGCCCTGCTCTGTGTGTAACTGGCTGTTGGGTTAGCCCTGGGCACAGGGGCTGGGTGCTGAGTGGCTGGCAGTGGCTGGGAGCCTGGGCACAGCAAGCACAAGGATGTGGAGACAGGCCAGTGTCAGCCTCTGCTCTTCACTCCACATGTCCCAGCTGCTGCCCTTGCTGCCTCCCAGCATTCCTATGTGGGGTGCAGGTACATGACCGGCTCCCTGGGGGCATTCAAGGAGGCTGCAGCACCTTGGGGAGCCTGGCCTGTGCCTTGCCATGGTCAGCAGCTGCTTCTTGCTCTTTCCTCTGGAGCAGCAGTTGGATCCCCCACAGAAGGAACGGCTCGGATCTGCCTTAACCGAGATGGATCGGCAGCTCAGGAAGCTGGCGGATACCCCCTGGTTCTGCCAGCCCATGGAGCCTGGTGATGAGGAGGTAAGTGTGGCACCTCTCAGCATGGTAGCTCATACTGTTAATGCCTGCATTCAGTATGGCCCCTGTAGCTCTGGGATCGAGATAGGTAGCTTTAGTCTCAAGCCTGCTATGTCTTCTGGAGACTTTTCTATTAAAACAGCCTTCAAGACAACAGAGGGATTAGCCTAAAGGAAGCACTTGGGCGTTGGGAGTGGTGAGGGACCCTTGGTGACTGGGCACAACCTGGAACAGAACAGCATGATTGACAGGGACTCAAGTGGGAAGAGGTGGAGCCTAGCCCAGCCCCTGTTCCTCGTGGAGACATGGCAGGTTCTTAGGAGTTCATTATTGATGGGGATGGAGTTGGTGTGTCTTCTACTCCCCACTCACTTTCCTTTTTCTCATGTGTTTTGAGATGCAAACTTGTCTGATATTTGGGGCAGACAGGACCCCGGGGGAGGGGGATGGAGGCAGGGAGAGCAGGCAGAAGGAGCTGGAAGGGGGCAGAGTATGGTGAGGACAAACCTAGGCGGTCACTCTGCTGATTGATGGACCAGGTGTGAATGATAGTCACAGGAGGTACATAGCAACAGACATGTCATGGGACACTTTCACCCAGCTTCATGGGTTAGAACCTTTTAGCGGCAGTGTGTAAAACTCAAGAATGGGATGTCTGGGTACTTGGAGATCATCAGAACATGTCCACAACTCCACATCCAGTGATCAAAGGCAGCGAGGTTGATGGTGAACAACAGGGAAGCAAGTTATAAACCATGTTCCTGATTTGATAGAGAAATGTAGACTCAGCCCATTTTTAAAACCTTCAGGTAGTGTATTAGTTGCCTTTCTTGCTGCTGGGACAAAATACCTGACAAAAATCAGTTAAAAGAGGAAGGGTTTATTTGGGTTAGAGTTCCAGGTGACATCCAGGATGGCAGGGAAGCTATGGCAGCAGGAGCTTGAGGCGGCTGGTCACGTTCAGGCCACAGTGAGGAAGCAGAGAGCGGTGAGTGCTGGAGCCCAGCCAGCTCCCCTTTATTACAGTCCAGGACCCCAGCGGTGGAATGGAGCTACCCACCGGTAAGGTGG
>PVHP010002714.1:50186-77393 GCA_004024765.1 Zapus hudsonius
GGGGGGGGTGGGGGTGGGGGTGGGTGTGTGGTATGTGGTGTGTGTGTGTCTCCCAATGTATAGAGCTCCCAATAAACTTACCCCAAGCTGGACATGCCAGGCATGAACTTGATCCTAACAGTGCTAGCTCAGCCTTCCCTAAACAGGCTCAGAACGTGTGCATTAGCCCGCAGTGGGGCAAAATCACTAACACCGTCTGTTTTATAATGAAGTGTTCAATGTCCGTGGGATTTGTAGACTGTTGTGCTGAAAGTGAAAACGGAGTGACTGGGTGTACCTTGTGCACCATTGTAAGTTAAAAAATTATAAGATGAATAATCCTAATTTGTGGGCCATTTAATGTAAAAATGTAATTGTAGACTTTGGACAAGAGTGAAAGGGCCACTTTACTTTGGACCAACAGGTAGCGTCATGATAGTGTGACAGTTGTAATAACCACGAAGCTGCATGGAGAAAAATTCTTTCAAAGTATGTTCTTTTATTTTCCAGTGAATGGGATTTTCCTAATTACCTATTACTGGTGCTTAATTTCACTGTGTTCTGAAACAGTGCTCTGTATATTACTCTTTCTTTGACACTCGCTGTGACTCAGCTGAGTGTGTAACGGTGCTGCGTGCCCAGGCTCTACAGCATTGTTTCTCTTGGTGACTGTACTTTTGTAGGTATTTGAGCCTGTTACGGTACACATAGGTTTTATCATTATCAATGACCCCTTTGTTATTTTATCTTCAAGTCTACATGGTAGATTCTTTTTAATACTTTCAAGCTTTATTTGAGGCGTCTCTCTGATGAATAGCATATCTTACAAAAGGAATTATTTTCACCTCCATGTGTCCTGGGTGTGTCAGCTTGGGGCTGACTGCTAAGAGCAAGGATCACGGTCCTTCACTGCTCTGCAGCTCTCCTTCCTCCTTCCACTCTTTACATGGGGCATTGCCCAAGGAAAGTGCCAAATGCCACCAGAAAGAGCCTAGTACTCAGAGATGAGAAGACTGGCCAAAATCTTGTCTTCACATAATGCTATGAACTGATATCAAGTAAAATGAAAAAATCACTTGAGAAGTGCATCTGAGAAAAAGTGAAGAGAGGCTATAAAAATAGATGCTATGGACAGGTATGACTGCACACGCCTGATTATGGATTGGAAAGGCATTAAGGCTGCCAGTCCAGGCCCAGTGGGCCAAGTGCTTTGTCTTAGACCTCCAGTACCCATGTAGTGTGCTGGGCCTGGCAGTATATGCTTGTAATCCCAGCACTGGGAAAGTGGACAGAGGGAACCCTGGAACTCTGACTAGCCAGTCTACCTAGTTGGTGACCTCCAGGTCAGTGCGACTATCTCAGAAAGAGATGGACAGCATTCCTGAGGATGACACCCGATTGTCCTCTGGTCTCCATAGGCATGTGCACACATGTACATGTGCCCACACACACGAGCGCCCATGCGTGTACACCACACACACCTGCACATGTGCACACACAAAAAAACAAAAACAGCAATACATATCACCCCATCCATCTCTTGGCTAGAACTGTAAGCGAGGCCTTCATAAATTGGGGTCTAATTCTCAGTGTTTCTTGTTCTTCAACAGAATGTGCTACTAGGTCTTTCTAAGCGCAGCCGCAGTGGTAAGCTCCGCCTCGTGACCAAGTTTAAGAAGGAAAGGAACAATAAGAACAAAGAAGCTCACGGCAGCCTGGGAGCCCCGGGTACCTGCCCCTGTCCTGCGGGTTCTCGCTGTCAATACCAGTGGTCCTGGTCCAGTTCTCCTGGTCTCTGCTTTCTCCTTTGGCCTCATGGCTTTTCCCCTTGCTCTCTTGTTCTGTGACCTCCTGTCTCATTGGCTGCACTAGTCAGTCTGTAGCTACAGAACCTTACCTGCTTGCTTCCCCTCTCCTCTCGGTACTGACTGACGTCACGCCCTGCTCAGTGCACTCTTCATGGAGACTGGGGTGATGGCAGCCAAGAGGCAGGCAGCTTGATGTGGGGAGGACAGTAGGGGTGACAAGACACACTTGGAGACACAAAACTATGGACTCTGACTGTGCTGGGTCCTCTGTGCCTGCTCCATCTAAGTGATTCCCTGATCAAGGTCTCAAGCTTGGAACTCCAGGCCATGAGTGCTTGTGGGCAAAGAATCAGTAGGAAATGGTGCTTACGTACACTTTCCCTTTGGATCAGTGAAGTGGGCCTTAGATCTGTCTCAGTTGTCAGCCCTGACCACCAGGGCTGTGCCTGGCTCCTCTGGTGCCAGTCCTGGATCTTAGGTGGCATGCCCCACCCAGCACCCAAGAAGCTCCTATGTGATTTTTCTTCTTTGCATGCTTGTCCAGAAATTGGATTGTGTTAATGATGCCTACGTGCATGTCACCCTTCTTGCCATGGTCTAGCAGTGATAATTGCTGGAAGCCAAAGAATATACTGGCTTTGGCCACAAAGATGGTCTCCTTGTGTTTGGTGGTGGTTAATCCCTCCTGGGACACAGAGGTTCCCAAAAGGCTGGTGGCCCACCTGGCAGGAACAGAGGCGGGGTGGGGGTGGGGGCTCCCTGGCTTCACTGCTGGAACATGCTGCCTGTGGCTGTGTGGTGGGCGCTGCTTCTGGAAACGTCTTGGGTGCCACTGCTGGGATGCTTCGGGTGCTGGCGACATCTTGGGTCTTCTGCTGGTTGTCTTGGGTGTTGGCTGCCGCCTGCCTGGCACTGGGCTCTGGGCACTCACTGCACTCGTGCTTTTCCGTCTCCGACAGTTCACCTCTGGGGGACAGAGGAGGTTGCTGCCTGGCTGGAGCACCTCAGTCTCTGTGAGTATAAGGACATCTTCACGCGGCATGACATCCGGGGCTCTGAGCTCCTGCACCTGGAGCGGAGGGACCTCAAGGTACTTCACGGGCATCTTCCCAGGACACACACCCGGGCTTTCACACAGCTCTTTTCATCTTCTTATCCCCTGACCTGCTGTGTCCCAACATCACATCTTCCCTCCGTTCTTCTCATACTTTTGTGTGTACCTTGCGGTGATCATGGCCTTATCCTTGGCAACAATGGTTCCCCTGCTGTAGCCAATTGAGGTCCGGAGCAAACATAATAGAAGCCTTGGTTTTTCATGGTTGTATTGGGGAGGCCTGCTTTCTATGAGACATTGTGCTCATGGTAGCACACAGATGGAGGCTGGTTCCTGAAGGCCAGTCTCACCTGTGACTTGAACACGCTGCCGCTTTACTTGGTCAGGCGGCTGTCTTCTCCCGTGCACACGGTCATGTCTGCTCCTGCCGCCCTAGACTGGGAGCCAAGTTCCAGCCTGCTCGGCCTCCTGGGCATTGTTTCTGGCTGTGTCCTGAGAGGGCGAAAGGCCATCTCTCAGGCCTAGACAGGCGTTCTCCTGGGCCACAGGCCATCCACTTGCTCTCAGGCTTCTGTTATTTTTGTTTTTCTGGACTGTCCTTCACAGTGGCACAGAAGCCATGTAGTGAACATCCATGTGACTGTCGTTGTGTCTCTCTCTTGTTTAACCACCTTTGTCATTTTCACCCTCATTTGCAAGCAGAGGGGAAAGACTTGGTGGCAGCAGATCATTTGCAGTTATCTTCCTGGCATACAGTGCTGTCCTCTCTCTTGCAGGACCTTGGCGTGACCAAAGTGGGGCACATGAAGAGGATCCTGTGTGGGATCAAGGAGCTGAGCCGGAGTACCCCTGCCGAGGCCTAGCCTCTGCCTTCTCAGCCTGTGTCCTGCGCTCCTCCCACCACTGAGGCCTAGGGAGGACACTGCCTTTCTCATGGTGCTATTCCCCTTGTTAGTGACAGGAAGCCTAATGCTCGTTGGTAACAGCTTTGGGGTCTTGAACATACCAACACAGCTACCTTGGAAACAATACCTTTCCCAGCCAGAGTCATTTGGGGCAAATTGTGTTAGGCCCACTCTCAGCTCTTGCTGACTGACTTTCGTTGTGGGGAACAGGGACTGTGGAAAAGCCTGACTGGCTGGGCTTCTGACACCCTGCAGAGGCCCCACCTGGGCCACAGCTCAGACTGCCCTGTGGGCTGCTCCTTTGTCAGTCACATTAGGAGGTCTCTGCTCCCACTGGCTCCAGGACACACTGGTCTGTGGTTCTTCTCAGCAGCCCTGCTATTGTCCCATTTATTCATAAGGTGGTTTAAAAAAAAACCCACAAAACCCTTTGCTGGTTTAAAAGCGGCAGATGTATTTCCAGGCTTGTCTGTCTTAATCTTAGGAAGAGAAAGGAAGTCAGCTGCAGCTCTTGTTCCCTTCTGTCTTGGGGGTGCCTGGTCCTTCTTCCTTGTCCTCCCTGGGCTGTGAGCATGGCGACAGCCACCTTATCTCTGAAGGATGCCATAGGTCCCTGGAATCCAGGGCAGGGGATAAGGATGTGGGTTTACACGTTTCTGTATTTCTATGGAGAAGTTTCCTGGCTTTGAGAAAGTGTGGGAAAATATTGGGTTCCCAAGAACAAGTCCCTGGGTAAGCAGTCTCTCGCCTTGCGGTGGATTGTCTCCTGCTGTGAGGCCTGGTCTCCCCAGGCTCCAGCTCCAGCCCCTGGGCAGGGCTGACTCTGAACAGCATGTGGCACTTCCAGTGACAGGAAGCTCCCCTGGGAATGTCCTGGTCCTCACTGCCACTGCCTTCATTCTTCTCATCAGAGATGCATGTCCCTCAGAGGGACTTGTAAGACCCTCTGGAAAGGGCCTTATAATCAGCCCCACATCGAGGAGTGTTTGAGTGCCCTGGGTAGGGCAGGCTTCTGCAGCAGCCCCCCCCCCCCCCAGGCACAGTACTTGCTCTAGTCCCTTTGATCATCTCCCCTTCACCTGCCACAGATACATAGGAGTCCCCACAGCTATGGGATGGTGCACCCCCTGGTGGCCTTCCTTGCTAAGTCCCTCAAGCATGGAGAGGGCTTGCAGTACAGTCCTGCTGTCCTCTGGCCCTAGGACGAGAGTTGTCTGTCCCTGTGTGATGCATTGGTGTTAGGATGTGGGGCGGAAGAATCTCCTGCCCTGTACGTGGACTTGGCCTCATTGCAAACAACACTGAGTGGAAACAGGTGTCTGTTTTCCAGTGGGCAGTTATTTTAGATCCAGGAACACAAAGGGATCATCTAGTCACAGAAGTCACCTGATCCCCAAAGTGTGAAAGGCTAACAGGAGGTGACAGCCTGTGCTCATGGTACTTGCTGCCAGCAAGCCTCCAGACAAGCTGAAACTTAGGATACCTGAGGAGACGCAGCTGAGGCGCACCGGGGCCACTGCAAGTCCTCCTCTGGGGAAAGCACTGGGGTTGGGTCCTGAGTGTTTAGATTGGTGGTGTTAGTGACCGAAACAACCGTTTACATACAGCTGTGTTTTGAATTTTCACAAGTGGGAAGGACCAATATGGGCGCTGGAGGGACCTTCTAGGTAGCCATGGGCCTGTACTCCACAGATGTGACTTGGCCATCACCCTATCTCCCTGCAGCTGTTCTTCAGAGTCCTGGTCCCTGTGGGGGAGAAGGGAGAGGAAGGAAGGAAGGAAGGATCCCTGAGGAATTGGAGAAACGGTTTTATGCCTGCAGGTGGGGCTCCCCCTCATATTTATAATCTTAATTTATACAGTGACCACCTGGAAGCAGATGCCTCTTGTATTGTTATGTACATAGTCTTCATTAGAATTGTAAATAAGTTCTTCTGTATATAAATAAATCAAGCCTGGTTTTGATCTTCCATAGTAAGAGTCCTTGTCTTGTCGTTCTTGTGCTCTGGTATAGGATACTGGTTGCCAAACTGAGAATTGTCAGCTGCTCTGAAAATAGACTGAATTACTGGTGGGCAAAAAAGCAAAACAGAAAGCATTCATTCTTCAGAGCATGAGGTCTGTGGTTTGCTGGACTGAACTCCAGTCAGCGCAGGCCCAGGTTCACAGGCCTCCCAGAAATAAAGCCAGTGTAGCGGCCCTGACTTCCACTGCTTTGCTCCTGCTGCAGTGAACCAACCCTCCCCCACAGACATCCCCATCGTTGTCTGGTGGCTACTCAACCCTATTGCAACCATTCTGCCAGCAGGTGCATGGCCAAGGAGAACAGAAGAGGGGCTGCTTGTGCCCTGCAGGTGGTGAAGGACTGTGCTCTGCTAGCTTTGTGTTCCTGTAGCTAGCTCCTGCCATGGCCAGGTCCCACTTCCTAGGAGAGCCAGGTCACAGCCAGTTTCTCCAATGCAACCTTTCCCAGGAGTCTGGATTTATTTTAAGCCAAAACATACTTCTTTCCAAAGCAGTAGATCTAAATATAAGCCATGTTTACTTAGCATGTGAGGTGTGCTTGGGAGGAAAGGCCACAACAGTTTTCCTCCAAGCAAACTACATGAAGCAGTCATCACACGACAGACAAGATTACAGCTTTAAAAATGGTTTATTTTCTCTTTAATAAAAATCTCAGTGCTTTCTCCCTGCATATCTCTCTCCAAACTCAAAAGAACAGGAACATAAAAGAAAGTCCAGTCAACAGCACAGGGTGCTGCCAGCATTTCAGGCACATCCATAGGCTCTTCCAGGAACTTGGAGGTTCAGGAAGCCTGGCTTCCTGAAAGCAAAGCATCTTGGCTGTTTTATCAACGTACTGCCTTGAGATGAAGGCGTCAGTCACAGTGCTCACCAAAGGGCTGGCTGCAGTTGTCATGCTTAGTTAGGGCCTCCTAGAACTCATCAGTGTGCAGCTAGGATGTGGCCTGAAGGTCACCAGTGAAGCTCCTGAGAACCAGACGGTGGCTCACAAGTTCAAGCTCAATGTCTTGAAATGCAATGCTTCAATATAGAAGCAGATGCCTAACTTAATGACATCAAGTCTGTCGGGCAAATGTTCAGAGGAGATGAAGTTGTGTGTCCAGTGGTGTCTGTGCTGCAGGACAGTGCACCGCTCCAGGAAGGGGACAGCAGAAGCCTGTGCCAGAGTTATTTTCTCCCTGTCTTGTCACCATGAAGTTAAGAACTGAGGACAACCAGGCTAAGAATGGACTGCATCTCGGGAATGCTGCCTTGGCTGAAGCCACAACATCCAAATCAGCCAATTCAGTAACGCGGTCATGTTTTTTGTAGTGCATTAGTTACAGTACATAAATACTAAAGCCTTCAGGTTGGATAGTTCTGTTGAATTAAGAAACACAAGCCTGGACTTCTGGCAGGAAGACCAAGTGCTGCAGAAGGCAGCAACCGGGGTCCCCTGGTGGTGTGCCTGCGCTGCAGCCTCCGCACCTCATGCTTCCTCCTCAGCAGTCACTGGAATCCTAGTCTTAACTCGGTCCAAAGTCGGGACTGTGTCATACATGAGAACGCCAATCATATGGGCAATGAATCTGGGCGCACACTCACTCTTTCCAGCTTCTGTGGGCCAGAGCCTCGTAGGTCACCTCTACAATTAGGTGACTGACCTAGCAGATTTGTCTGATTTGAGCAACTGGTTGAGTTTAAGGAGTGAACTGGAAGAAGGCCGATGGGACCAAGCAGGGAGGTCAGCAGTGGTTGGCACCTGCAGACGGCAGGTCTGGGAGCCCTCAGGGGCTGGCATGTATCACAGAGTTGGTCAATGAGGCCAAGCAGGGAGGTCAGCAGTGGTTGGCACCTGCACACTATCCAGGTCTGGGAGCCCCCAGGGGCTGGTATATGTCACAGAGCTAGTAGTCACTCTGTTCCTGTAACAACCCAGGCCGCACAGGCAACCAGCTCATCCATGCACAAACCTGCAAGGCTGCTGTCTGCAGATGGACCAGACGGCTGCCTCTGGAGCCAAAGCTGTGCAGGGAGGCATCCTGCTGCAGGGCTACCTGAAGCTTCCAACGTGGATGGACAGAGAAGCTTCTGATCCCCGGGCTTGTGTAGGCATCCCCGCACTGGAGAAGACATCACTGCTCTGTGCACGCAGGACTTCTCGGCTATGGGAGACACAGACCATCACTGATTCATGAGACCTAGGGGTTAGAATGACTCTCAGATCAATTCTAAATATTGGGGCTCAAGTTCGAGATGGAGGTTGAAATTGGACCCCAGTTTACCCCCAAGCCATACCTGTGAGGATGCTCTCCACCTCCTGGCCACAGTCTGTCAGACTGGGACTTTCCAATCTACACAATCATCTCATAGCAGAGTAAGGTTTTTTCTTCACAAGTTAAAGGATGACATTCATAGACTAGGCTGCTCCCTTCACTCCTGTCCCTCCCTATCCTGAGAGAACCACCACTGTGACCCCCGCCAGGCAGGATCATGGCACTGTGGCTCTTCCATGCCTGTGCACAGACAGCACTG
Organism: Zapus hudsonius; assembly: GCA_004024765.1. Taxonomy (NCBI): domain Eukaryota; kingdom Metazoa; phylum Chordata; class Mammalia; order Rodentia; family Dipodidae; genus Zapus; species Zapus hudsonius. The sequence goes on from PVHP010002714.1 coordinate 58,472, forward strand.
CCCACCTGTAGGCGACTCCCAGGAAGCCCATCCAGCACTTGTCGCCCGCGCTCACTATAGGCCATGGTGGAGGGCACCGTGGACTTGCCAGTGTGTCTGCCGTGCTGAGTGAGCTTCTGAGAGCTGGGGGCAGGCAGGTGTGGGTTCCCCAGTAGGAGTGGAGCATTTTCCCAGGCTGGCATCGCCGCACCAGTGTGGGTGGGCACATGATATTGTGTGTGTGTGAGCACAAGCAGAGGCCAGAAGACAACTTGAATGTTATCTGGCCTACACTTGGATAACTATGGTATAACTCCTGGGATCCTCCTGTGTCCACATTCTCAGCGCTGGGAATCTAGGCATCCATCAAGCCCAGCATCTTTATGTGGGTACAGCAGTGGGTACTGGATTGAACTTAGCCTTCATGCTTGGGAGGCAAGCACTTTAGTAACTGAGCTTAATAGAACATTCTATGTTCCATCAACTCTGTTCATACCTCTCCCCTATGAGTGTATTAGCTTGCTGGCTGTTTTACTAGCCTTTGCCCCAGCCCTACAGCTGCAGAAACTGATCAACATCTGAGTCAACAGGTCTCAGACACCCTCAGGGCTGCAAAAGTTAGGTCTACTCATAGTCTGTGCAGGAGCACACTGCTCAGGAAGGTGCTCAGCAAGGTGCACCCAGAAGCGGCTGCCACTAGAGGAGGACACACTCCCTGGAAGGTGTGCTGGTGAGGGGCTGACTGGAGGAGGGTACAGAGACTTCACAATGAGGCTGGTAGCTTTCAGTCAGGAAGCCTGTGACCATCAACTTCCCACAATGGAAATAAATGGGAAGCAGTGGGTCCACCACAAGGCACAGCCATTCTGATAATGTGCAAATAAGATGCACATCAGGCAGAGCACAAGATGTGGAAGTAGGTGATGGCCAGGTAGCTGCTCCATGACACAGGCCCTGAGAAGACGCAGACGGGAAGGGCTTTAGTGGTTGTGTTCTGAATGTGAGACACAATTTTATACATGGCTTCAAAGATATATGTGTGGCTTTAAGTGAGGAAAAGCCCAAAGTGACCAGTGAGATCACTCTACCTTCCAGGTCACCGTGGGAAGCCAAGCCTACGGTACAGAGGAAGGCGTGGGGCGAGGAGGGGTCCGGGAAGCTGAGGGGCAGAGGAGGTAGAATGTGGTCCAAACTACCACAGCAAACAATTCTGGGCCCTGAAAGTGTATGTCTCCAGAATGAATGACGACCCTATGCAACACGGTGACAGCACCTAGGGGAGCTGAGAACTAGGAAAACCAGATATTCATGGAGCTCACATTCCAAATCTCTCCTTCGCAACCATCGCCAGCTGTCTTCACGTCACAAGTGAAAATCACCAGCCTCTGATCCCACTCCACTGTGCTCACATATTTACCACACAGCAGCCAAAGGATCACTTTGCCCTCCAGTGGCCTCTAAGCACACCTGACTTCTACACCCTGAGCGCAGTCCATGAGGACCTGCCTGGGTTGGCCACCTTCACTGTGGACTTCTGTCCACTCCTCTGGCAGCAGAGGACCAGCTTTGCTCAGCACAGGCACATGTGCCTAGCACTCCAGCCCAAGACCATGAGAGCAGAGGGAAGATGAGGGAGAGAGCAGGGGACAGAGGGAGTGAGCAGGGGACAGCCTAGGCACATAGGTTTGGATTAAAGATGGAAAAGGCACTCAGAAGAGGTCAGCCTGGGCTATGGAGTGAGATTCTGTCGCAGCAAAAAACAGACCACCACCACAGAATAGGCAGGAAGCACTCAGACTGGAGAAAGGCTGCTCTGGGAGGAAGCAAGCATCACCAAGACAGGAAGTGGCTAGAAGCCAAGGACACCTACGGGCCTTGTGAGGTGATGCCATCAGCCGGGGTGCTGAGACTTCTGTGGAGCCCAGTGAACTGAACTTCAGAACTAACAGAATATTCTAGCAGGTTACTTGAGTGATGTGCGTAGCCTAGAAGTCAAGGCTGACCCTTGTGGCAGAGCAGCCCTGGAAGCAGAACCTGCAGTGGGAAGGGCCACAGGGTGGAGGAGGGAAGCAGTGCTGGGGGCTGGGTCACAGGGGAGCAGCAGTGCAGCGAAGGGTCCCAGGTACAGGCCTGCTCCTCAGACCCTCCAAGAGAACAGCAGGGTGCCGAGGCTGCAGCAGGAGTGCCGAGGCTGCAGCAGGAGTGCCAAGAGTGAAGAAGATGTCCCTGAGCACGAAGACCATGGAGGTGACATGCAAGAGAGCGGGGACAAGCATGCGTTGCAGGAGGACGTGCACACAGGACTCTTGTCGCCACGTTTTCTTTGCATGCTCCACAGAAAGCTCTATGAGGAAGCAATCTCCCAAGGCGGGCCCTGCGCTCTGCACAGTGCATTCAGGATCATGGTCGTGCCAGGTCTTCTCAGGAGCTCTCATTAGGAGTAGAAAAGTCAGGGAGCCCCTGCAGGTTCTGAGTGGGACCTGTCAGCTGTCCAGAGGGATAAACTCCAAGAATTACCTTTTCTTTTTCCCCAGGCCCAGCTGCTTCTGGTTTTCTTTTCCAATGTCATCTCTGACTGTGCTGAAATCATCATCGTTGTCAAGCAAGAGATTCTGTTTCAAAAGAATGAATGATCAGTTTTCTGACACTGGGTTGGCCTATATTTAGGCAGGTATGTTGTCGGGCGTGGTGGCGCACACCTTTAGTCCCAGCACTCGTGAGGCACAGGTAGAAGGATCAGCCTGAGTTCCAGGCAGGCCAGCCTGAGACTACATAGTGAATTCCAGGTCAGCCTGGGCTACAGTGAGAACCTACCTTGAAAAACCAAACAATAAAAATAAAGCGGGTATGTTGTACAAGTTACCTAAATTGACAAAAGGAGTTACTCAGACTAACAAAATGTGATTAAGAAATAATAATTCTAGATTTTGATGAAAACAAATTCAAGGGGCAAAAGAGCTTAATATGGAAGTGATTTTTACCTGACCTTTGCCTTCAAGTGCAGATGACCCTGAGACTGAGCCAAAGAGGTCGCCCAAGGGGCAGTCTGAGGCCATGAAGCACAGAAAGCACACATGTCAACTCACAGCTGTTAGTCCCTGTGCTGCTGGCAAGGCTGTTGTCACCTGCACACTTCAGAGCCAATTTCTTCAGGCTTTTGCCACAGGGCTTTCCAACCCGTGGTGCTTAATTCACCTCCCCCTTTCCATCCTGCAGGTAGATAACTATGTATTTTCTACTGTGACTCCTGGCCTTTCCCTGGGGCAGGACCCGTGGCAGGAAAGGACTGGTCTGAGGGTTAAGCGCCTTGGGCTAGTGACAATGCTCTCCAGTGTAGATTAGGAGCTGGCATCTAGCAACAGTGCGCTCTTGACCTTGTGGGGCGTGGGCATTAGGTAAACACTGTAGGCTTGGGTGAGAAACAGACTCAACACATAGACCCTCCACTATTTAAATATACATTAAAACAATTGAGACATGTTGCATGCTGAGAGAAAACAGGGGTTTGAGGGCAAGAGGACAGGAGCCTGGCTGGGTGAGTCCTGAGCACCCACGGAAAAGCTGGCTGGGCCAGCCTCTCTGAAGAGCTGCAGCTCCAGGTTCAGTGAGACGCAGGACGCATGTCCAGGAAACCTGAAGAGTGGTAAGAGAATACCTGCTGTCTCCTCTGGTCTTTGCGTGCACACACTTGGAGTAGACACATCACACACACTAGAATAGAGTACACAGACACGCATCACACACCAAAAAAGGAGAAAAGAAAAAAATGCAGATATAAAGGACCAGCACCCCATTCTCAGGGCACAGAAGCGAGGGCTACTATAGAATATATTCTGTCTCTCTAGAATAAAGAAATAGTAGAATAGACGCTACCATCTTTGCATTCCTTGGATAAAATAACTGTTGCCATAGAGCAGTATTTTCTGAAAACACACTTCCCAAGTTTGGTTGCTAGTACATATGTAGGCTTATAATGTCATTCATTCATTCGGGGGTAGGGCCTCGCTCTAGCCCAGGCTGACCTGGAATTCACTATGTAGTCTCCTGCCTCCTCTCCCACGGCTGGGTTTACAGAAGTACTTATGTGTCTGTGGTCCTGAGTGAATGGGTCTGGGCTCTCTCCTTTCTTCACAGACTGAGTCATCCTGTTTCCCTCTCTCAAACACTGTGTAGAAACTCCTCTAAAAAATCACCTGGTCCTCGTGGGTCAAAGCAGTAACCTGCTACTGAACAACTCACCTTAATTCCGATCGTGTCTCCATCTTTCAGGTAATATGGTCCTCCTTGCAAAGAATCTCCTTGTTTTTTCTTTTTCCTCTTGGCAATTTGCTGATTCTAGGGGAAAATTAAACATGTTAAATTAACAAAATTTAACTTGAAGATCTCATTAGGTTCCCTACCACTGAGAGAATATGTCTTTTACTCACCCACTAAGACAGTCAGCCCACTTTCAGAGGAAGTCCCACAACTCACCCAACTGGATATTGGAAGCCATTCAAACTTTTCAGGAAAGTATTTGGCAATTTCAATTTTCTCCACAGGAAGAGAATAGAAATCAGCCACACTTTGCCTCAAGGAGCTGGCAGTCCAGCCTCGGGCAGTGTTCCACACCAAGTCCTCAGCTTGGGCATAGGTCCTTTCCCCTGGGATGCGCAACTGCGTCCTCAGCAACACATCCTGAGGGCTGCGGCAGAGAATAGCAGGACACCAGCGGTCAAACACAGGACATCTACTGGACAAGGCCTGAGTCAACTTTCCCCCTAACTCTTGAATGATGCTTGGATTTTGTTGAACCTGACCAGGAATGGAGGTGGGGACCCTGGAGAGGCAGTGGTAGCCTTGGTCTGAGTGGGAGAGGTGCACGGAAGGGCATGGCTGCCTGAAAAAAGGCACAGCTTACGTATAGAAGATACTGCTTATAACAGGTATGACCCAGCCTCCAGCCACTCTTATAAAGGGAGCTCATACAATGTGATGGCGTTCTAAGAGCCTATTAACAAAATGGACAAAATATGTAAATCTCAGACAGGACGCAGCTTTACTAGCACTGAAGCACTGGGGAGGAGGAGAACAGGACAACCAGTTCTCACAATTCAGCAAACATCTCAATAAATGTTCCAGGTCAATCTGAATTCTGCTTATGGGAACAGAAATTGGTACAATTTCATCTAGGAGGGAAATTAAGCATTTAGGAAGTTTAAAGTGCCCATTACCTATTCTGTGAATAGAACAAAGAGGCAACCTACAGAACAGGAGGAAATATTTGCCAGTTATACATCCGACAAATGATTAATATCCAGGATATAAAAAGAACTCAAAAAGCTAAATAAGAAATCAAATATCCTAATCAAAAATGGGCTAGTGAACTAAGTAGAGAGTTCTCAAAAGAAGAAATACAGATGGCCTGTAAACCTCTTAGCTACTAGGGAAACGCAAATTAAAACTACTCTGAGATTCAATCTCACTCCTGTCAGAATGGCTTCTCTCAAGAAAACAAATGACCAAACAAAACAAAACAAAACAAAACAAAAAAAAAACCCAACTCTGCCGGGCGTGGTGGTGCACACCTTTAATCCCAGCACTCGGGAGGGCAGAGGTAGGAGGATCACCATGAGTTCGAGGCCACCCTGAGACTACAGAGTGAATTCCAGGTCAGCCTGGGCTAGAGTGAGACCCTACCTCGAAAAACCAAAAAAATAAAAATAAAGAAAGAAAGAAAGAAAACAAATGACAATAAATGCTGGTGAGGATGCGGAAAAATAAGAACCCTTCTACACTGCTGGTGGGAATGTAAACTGGTACAGCCATTGTGGAAAGCAGTGTGGAGGTTCCTGAGACAACTGAGAATAGATTTACCATGTGACCCAGCTTTACCACTCCTTGGCATTTATCCTAGTGACTCTAGTCACTACCTCAGGGATACTTGCTCATTCTTGTTTATTGTAGCTCTATTCACAACAGGTAGGAAACAGAACCAACCTCAACTGATGAATGGATAATGAAGATGTTGTATATTTATACAATGGAGTTAGTTCTATTCAGCAATAAAGAAAAATGAAATGGAATTTCATTATGGAATTTGCAGGGAGATGGATGGATCTGGAAAGGATTATATTAAGTGAGGTAACTCAGACCTATAAGCCAAGGCTGCATGTTCTCTCTCATATGTGGATCCTGGCTACTACAATGTTTAGACTTGTAAGTTGCAGTAAGTCAACAGTAGAGGCTCTAATGGGAGGGAGGAGAGAGGAGGGTTTAAGAGGAGGCTATTGCATGAATTTAAGTAGATGAACAGATTACTTGGGGGGCAATGGCAACTAAGTGGGGTCAGGGGAAGGGATTGAGTAAAGGAAGGGTGGGAGGAGGGTTAATCAAAATTTAAAATGTTACTAGTAAGCCATATGAAAATCCACTTCTTTGGATAATGGCACACCCAAAAGCTACAGATTGTTATTAGAAAAATATCAGTGCCAGGGATGGGATACCTTCCAGTGAGTTGTTGGCCAGGGAGGTTTCTGAGGCCCCCAAAGCATTACAGGCCATTGCCAAGGCTCTTGGTTGCCTACTAGAATGAGATGGTTAATATCCTTTTGCTTAAGACCACATATGCTTGGGCTGCAGGTCACTGGGAAATTAAGCTGGAGCTGAGCTGGAAACATCCTCTCTGTTAACCAGCTGACAGAAAGCTGGCAAAAGCTATGGCTGCCTGCAGCCCTATGGGAGAGAGAAGCCATCAATGGTGGTGAACAGTAGTGATTTTGCAAGCCTTCAGACTGGCCAGCCAGGCCAAATGTGCCAGGTGGTGCAATTGTGGCACATCTATTGTGGGGGAAACCAACCGATCTTTAATTGGACTACTCCACAGGAATTCATGCCTGGTATTAAAGACCTAGTCAAAAGCCTATGTTGGGGGAGGTCAGGAGCCCTAAGGGAGTAATGCCTGCTGTTGGCTAAATGCATATATCTACCAACCTGCTCTGTAAGCACTTTTTTTTGTTTTGTTTTTTTGAGGTAGGGTCTCACTTTAGTCCAGGCTGACCTGGAATTCACTATGTAGTCTCAGGGTGGCCTTGAACTCATGGTGATCCTCCTACCTCTGCCTCCCAAGTGCTGGGATTAAAGGCGTGTGCCACCATGCCCGGCCCCTATAAGCACTTTTTAAAATATGCTTATACCCATATATTAATGCTACTCTCCCTTTTGGTTAGAGAAGCTTCTCTTTTCAGATGGCAGCGACCACTGGGATGACTCCTAAGTCACCATAGTGCTGAAAGTGACAGTGGAGTGTTCAGCACTCCAAGGCTCAGGGTCCGTTGTGGAAGAGGAGTGTTTACGACACAATCTTCCAGATACGAAATTGCCTGGATATACATGACTTCACAGTGCCTAAAGGTAACCTACACAAGACCTTCATAATAGAAGGAACAGACGATGACTAATAATAAAATAAATAATAAATAATAATAATAAAATAAAAGACTAATTGAGAGGGGGAGGGGATATAATGGAGGGTGAATTGGAGAGGGGGAAAATGGGGGTGGGGAGGGAATTATCATGGTTCAATGTCTATAATTATGGAAGCTGTCAATAAAAAGTTTTAAAAAAGCTCATTAAAAGTGTTCATCCCAGTTGGTCCTTGAACTCCCCTTCAGGAAACAACTCCTAGTCAGACAACCTGCACTACCAATGCACTAATCCAAAGACACTGGGGTCCAGGGAAGGGACAGCACGGAGGGAAGTGTGCTCTCAGAACAAGGCTGAGGAAGGCATGACATTCTCATCAGATCAGGTAGAAGGAATGTGAACAAATTGCTGGTATTTACGAAAAGGTCGTGTGGGAGTTTGAATGAATGGCCTCATAGACTCAGGTGTTTCTGATGAAGAGCTGAGCTTGTAAACTGAGTCTCCAGCAGCCTGGCTGGAGGAGGTGTCACTGGGGACAGGTCTCGAGTACAGCCCTAAGGTATGAGAAGAGTAGTTTGGTGTTAGTTGGCTGTCTCCTTGAATCTATGAAAGGGAGCCGGCTTCCTCCACCACTGATGGTGCTTCCCTGGATTCTCTAAGTCCAGACAAAACCCTTTGCTCCATAGCTGTTTCTGATTGGGTGTTTATCTAGCAATGTGAAACTGATTGCAACAGTTCATAGTAAGATTTTCCCATAAAAGTAAAAAGATATGGGATAGTTGAATGTAGACAATTTTCAGATGCTTTTTATTCACCAAACAATTACTATGCCACTTGGACATGGTACTGCACACCTTTAATTCTGTACTCAGAAGGCAGAGGCAGGAGGATCGCCATGAGTTCGAGGCTAGTCTGAGACTACACAGTGAGTTCCAGGTCAGCCTGGGCTAGAGCGAGACCCTACCTAGAAACATACAAATTGTCACAGACACTCTCCCATGTACTGGGGATACAGCAATGAACCGAGTGCTCTCACAGAGCTGCTGCTCTGGCCTGGGAGATCAATAAATGAGGACGAATACAGAGGAGGGAAGGAGGAGCAGTGGGTGCTGCTGTCAATCACTGGAAAGCTCATCCAGTGCCCTGCTGGAGTGTGGTCACCTCAAGACCATCGTGGGTGCCTCGGAGAATGAGTCACATGCATTTCCAGAACACAATCTGTTATTTCTCGTTTGTCTGCTCTATTGCCTAGCCTGGCCTCAAACTCACCATATAGCTCATATAGAACTTGTGGAGATTTTCCAGGTGTGGCACAATTTAAGTCTGACCTACAATTTAAGTTGCTAGACTACTTAGAAGCATAGAAAAAAATAGACTACACTATCAATTGGGTTGCTAAATTTTGCCTTTAACATTTTATTGACAGCTTGAATAATTGTCCATGATAACTCCCTCCTCACTCAGTCTCTATTTTGTTTTGATGTCACCATCTTTCCCTCCCATTTTGAAGATCTTATGAAGGTAGTGTCAGACACTGTGAAGTCATGAATATCAAGGTCATTTTGTGTCTGGAAGACTGCATTGTAATCAGCCCTACCCTTCCTTTGGCTCTTACAATCTTTCCGCCCCCTCTTTCGCAATAGACCCTGAGCCTCAGGAAGTGTGATAGAGATGTCCCAGTGCTGAACACTCCACTGTCACTTCTTCTCAGCACTGTGGTGACTTTTGAGTCACCCCAGTGGTCACCGCCATCTGAAAAGAGACGCTTCTCCAGCCAAAAGTGAGAGTAACATTATTATATGGGTATGCGCATTTAAAAGACAGTGCTCATAAGGCATTTTGGTAGGCATAATATATGCATTTAAGGTTGCTAATTTTTTCTTTTAAATATTTTATATATTTGCAAGCAGAGAGATATATAATGAGAGAGAGAAAGAGAGAAAGAGAGAGAATGGGCATGCCAGGGCCTCTAGCCACTGCAAATGAACTCCAGATGCATCTGGCTTATGTGGCCACTGGGGAATGAACCTGGGTCCTTAGGCATTGGAGGCAAGCACCTTAACCAATGAGCCATCTCTCCAGCCTAAGGTTGCTAAATTTTTAAAAAGACCCATCCTGTAAGCTGTGTGCATAGCTTTATACATGCAGTGGGATTACTTACCCCAGGTTCTCTTCTTTCTGAAGGGCCTCTAGGCAGATCTCTGTTCTCCGGCCTAGTTTGTATTCCCTGATAATAAGTGAGACAGAATGATCCTGAGTAACAAACATGCCATTTATTTTTTAAAAGTATTTCCCCCCAATTCTAAGCCTTTTCCTTAAGAAGAGGGTTGTTACCTAAATACTATCCAACACTCGAGGCTTTGCTGTGGTGACTACCTGATACTGGCTGACTGCTTACTAAACATGGAGGTAGAGAGCCAAACTGCCAATTAAATGCACCATGGCCCAAGTGGGGTTCTCATATACTGCCTTTTGGTTGGTAATCAGAGGGGAGCTGAAAGAATCCATTAGGGCTGTTTTTGGTAAAGGAAACCAGAAACAAAATCTAACATTCCAACATGCTGGTTAAGAGTTCCAGGAGGCAGGGCAGCTGAAGCCCGTTTCCTGCATGGCAGACGGCTCACCCCTAACCTCCACTTCACTAAATTTGCTTAGTCTCCAGAGCACAGTGAACAGACACAAACCTACATTTACGCTTAGTACGGAGAGTGGACGTGGTCCCAGCGTTAACTGGGGACAAGAACCTTAAGAGTGAGCTTTCGGGGACAGCTTCGCTCCCTAGCCTCTGCAGCTGAAGGCAGCACAGCATAGCCAGCCAGGTGCTTACTTGAGCGGCCGCCGGTTGGTGCGCAGGAGCCTGCTGGGGCGCTTGCTCTCCACGGTCCAGGCTCTCAGGAGGGCTGGGGGTGGGACAGGGAACTCGGAGGCAAAGGGCAAGGCCAAGGCCTAGACAGAGAAGCAGATATTTCCCCACTGATTGTAAAAGCACTCAAAAGCATACTGAATGAAACACGACACAATGACAGCTGAGGGAAAGAGCAACCTCAAGTAATGGAAACATCTAAGCTCCCAGGAAATCTGGGCATGGTGGTGCATGCTTCTAATTCTAGAACTTGGGAGGTCGAGGCAGGAGGATTAGGAGTTCAAGGTCAGCCTTAGCTACATGACAAGTTCCAGGAAAGCCTGGTCTACATAAGACTCTGCTTTTAAAAAAACAAAACAAAAGAATAAAATCCCCAGAAGATTACAGGAATCACTATGTCATAAGTGAAGTTGATCCTGGAATTTTTGTATTTCTTTCCACTGATACAGGCTGGAAAGATGAATTGTCTACGTGTAAATCTGAACCAAAAATTCCCTTTTATTATTATTTTAAAATTTTCAACAGACTCTCAGTATGTAGCTCAGTTGGGCGATCCTCCTCCCCCGTCTCCTGAGCACTGGGGTTACAGATGTGAGCCAGCACACCTGGCTAAAACCCTTTTTAATTATGCTTTTTCAAATGACACTTTAGAATTAATTTTATGTGAATGTGACTCTAAGAACAGAATTTGCTCTACAAGCAGGAGCTCTTCAGCCTTCCCTGGGCTGGCACATGTCTTCAGCTATGTTGGCTCTCCCAGGGACAAGACTTTTGCTCTGAAATATTTCAAAGAATTTGGCTTAAACTGGTGGACCCAAGCTGCTCGCTCTATTTCTATAGGACAGGTAACTTACTCAAACACTTATATTTAGGGTGACATACATAAAGTGGCCAATATGCATCTGTGAAAATAGCAAATTTTTTCTTTCAGGCTAATATAAGCAAAAAGTATCTTTCCACTTGTTTTCATGGGAACAGAGCTGTTCACTTCTCAAGGAAGGTTGTCTCCTTCGCTGGGGACAAACAAAGCCAGACACCAAGTGCAGGTCATGTATAGGCTCCACGTTTTCTCTTTAGTAAAAGAAGCAATGCTCATTTTGGTCTAACATCCGAGAGCTGCTTCTTCAACACTGTGTACTGTACTTAACCCAGCTTTCCCATCTGGACAATGGGAATGGTATCGCCTGAGAAAGAATACCGCCCCCAGGTTAGCATCCTAACACAGAAGGCCATCACCTGACCTCACAGGGATAAAACACAGCTCGGAACTAATGACAACACGTATGGATCACAATGGTACAAAACGATATAAAGAAAGCTAAAGTGAATGCTTTACAGATGTTTCAAGAAACCGTGTTTCCCTAGGAAATAAAAATAAACATAAGCGGGAGCTGCTGAGGACAGAGTCAGACATGAGCACAGCCTGCCTGTGGAGTCAGGTGAGCGAAGGCCACAGGGCAACAGCAGAAACAGAGATCAGAGCTGTCTGGGCTGCACGTGGGCTTCCTGCTGGTACTTACCCCTGACCATGGCATATAACACATGCCATATCAGAACAGACTGTAATCGAGGGAAAAGGAAATAGAAGAATATATTAATATCTCACTGGAAGAAGCCATATTACACCAAGGTACACGGCAGGAAGAAGCCTGACCTGTGATTTCAGCTCTATCAGCGTGGCCTCTTCGGAGATCTCCACGTCACCCAAGTAGAGGAGAGAAACTTCCAGGGGAAGGTGGCCAGGAGCACCTTCAAAAGGACAGAGTTGCATGTCTGGGAAGAACTTGAAACTTACTTAGTTCATAACTGTGAGCAACACCGCCATGTTTTGAGATTGCACATAGGCGCACTAGAGAGCCACACATAACCTGAGTGGGAGGGAGTTCCTTGCGTCAGCTCATGACATCATTGCTGCTTGGAAGTCAACAGTCAGGGGCACGCAGCCTCTCCCTAGAGTGTTCTCTCCCTCTGTCATAGGGTATGTCTACATTCCTTTCTTCCTCATGACAGACACTTAACTCACTTTGTTACTAATTTCCTGCATGTGCAAGTTTAGTCTGCCTTCTTAAAAAATGAGATACCCAAAGGAGGCAGATGGTCTACCTCGTCTCCCCAGTGCCTGCCAGGGTGGGTTCAACACAGGAAAGGTCCAGCAAATGTTTACGGAAGGAAGCAAATCTTGACAAGAGGCCTTTCTAAGTATGAGTCACAAAAAAAGGGAAAACCAAGCCTGAGATTCCAGTGTGAGAGCATGGAAGAGATCTCAGAGGCTGAGGTTAGCCAGACCTGCACAGCAAGTTCTAGACTAGCCAGGACCACACAGTGGTAGCTGGCTTCAAAAAACAAACAAAGGAAGAAATGAATGAAGAAGAAAGAAGGAAGGACGGAAGGGAGGCTGATCAGGTTGATTCCATATACATTCAATGAAAAAGCTTTCTTTTAAAAAATATTTTTATTTGCAAGCAGAGAGAAACAGAATGAGGGAGGAGGGAGGGAGTGATGGAGAAGGGAAGGAGAGGGAGGGAGGGAGGAAAGGAGGGAGAGAGGGAGAGAGAGAGAGAGAGAGAGAGAGAGAGAGAGAGAGAGAGAGAGAGAGAGAGAGAGAGAGAGAGACTGACTTAGTATGTGGCCCAGGCTGGCTCAGAACTCTAGATTCTCCTGCCTCAGGCTCCCGAGCGTTGGGAATGTGGGTGTCCGCCACCACACCCAGCTCACAGTGGTTGTTGTCTTAAGTAAAGTACAGGCTGGCATTACCCAGAAGTTGTAAAGAATGAAACTTTATTCCCATTTGGATTTAGAAGTACTACCAAAATGAGCTTTTCTCATTACTATTTTTGGAAAATATACTCATTAAATGTGTCAAGTCTGTACCCAACTATATATGTAATTATTTCTATCGCTTAAGCATTTTTAGAATTAACATGAAATAATGTAATCAAACTAGAACTGCTAATAAAAGCACAGCTGACTGAACTATTACGCTGCACAATCCTAACTGTAAACAATCAGGACCAAGAACTTGACTCATTAACATTACCTTCATTACTGGGGTTTAAAAGGGAAAAACAAATGCATGGTATGTTTTTCAAGGCACTACAAAGGCTAAGGAATTAAGTAAAAGATACACAAAAAAATATACCTCAAGAGTTGGCTCTGCTAACAATATATCCTCCTTACGTCATCTAGCAGAGTAAGGGTGTTGTCGCTAACGGAGCGACCTGGGGCCTGCTTCAGGGTGATGCGTGCTCTCAGATGGTAGCAGATGCCCAAGAGCAGCTCTCAGGGGCAAGGCCCAGCACCATGCTGGATACATATGTACTCCAGCCCTGGCACCACTCTTGTGGCATGGGACAGGTGAAGCCACACTATCCAGCCACATGTCCCTTTGCCTGGAGGATCTAGCGGGCGGACAGAGGCGAGTCTCTGAAGAAGTCCCATGTAGCAGTGATACCCCAGAAGGTCTCTTTAGTTCCACAGTGCTTTGTGGAGGTCACAAAACACTGTATCAAACCATGATGGTACTGTGTCGGAATGACTGCTTATGAAGGCATGGGTAGGTCTGGGTTTTCAACCTTACATTTGTACCTCGGTGTGAAAGCTGACTCTCAGAGCAGAAGCAGGCACTTTCCTGGCTGCTGCGGTGTTGTGCTGACTGTCCTTACCTGGGGTGGGAACAGCTTTCCAGCTGCTAACTTGAGGAGTGGCACAGCCGGGCAGGTCTTGACTCTCCCACTGTCCTGACAGCTCCGGAGGCTGGTACCACCAGATGGGCACCTTCAGGAAGCCCTGAAGAACACAACATCTTAAACTGCTGAGACGCAAACAAGACCACAGAGTGTGCTACGTGCAGGTGGGGAAAGCACGCGTGGCCAGCTGCTTCAGTCATGGCCTACCGATCCAAGTTAGAGTCCTGTATGCAGACCACAGGACACGAGCTAGCCTCTGCCCACACACCAGCTAGATCTTCCCCTTTCAAAACTAATGAAGAAATTCAACAGATTATAAATAGTGCTCAATCTCTAACAATGGAAAATGAGAATCGGAAAATAATCATGCCAAGTATTTTTTAAAAATATTTTATTTATTCATTTTCAAGCAGAGAGAGAGAGAGAGAGAGAGAGAGAGAGAGAGAGAGAGAGAGAGAGAGAGAGAGAGAGAGAGAGAACACCAGGGCCACCACCTTGTGGGTCTGGCCCATGTGGGACCTGGGGAATTGAACCTGGGGCCTTAGGCACTGGAGGCAAGTGCCTTAACCGCTGAGCCATCTCTCCAGCCCGCCAAGTATTTTAAATATGCATTTCAAAAAAATACATAATACATTTTTTTCATCAAATTGATGAAGATCAATAAATATTCAACCTCAAGTCAATGAAATACATGTATATCAAAACAACAAAATTCCTTTGTTTTCACTTTGCAGAGTGCCAGAAACCAGCAAGTCTAACGATATTCTATGCTGGTGAAAAGGAAGACCAAGTTTAGGTCCTCATGCTTAAGTAACAAGTATTTCACCCATGGAGCTGTCTCCAGCCCAGGCCAGAACTCTTCCCCCTCCACTGAGGTAGGGCCGCACTCTAGCCCAGGCTGGCTCACATCCAGTGATATGCCTAACTCAGGCTCCTGAGTGCTGGGAGTCTAGGTGTGAGCCACCATGCCCAGTGCAGGTCATAAATGTTTGTTTTGTATTTTTTCCAGGTAGGCTCTCACTCTAGCCCAGGCTGACCTCAACCTCATGGTAACCCTCCTACCTCTGTCTCCCGAGGGCCTAGATTAAAGGTGCATGCCACCACTCAGGCCTTAATTTTTTTTAACTTTTTATTGATAGCGTCCATAATTATAGACCATGAACCATTTTGACTCTCTCCTTCCCACTCCCTCTCATATCTCTTCCTCTCAATGAGTCTCTGTGTTGTTTCATGTCATCATCTTTTCCTCCCATTATGTGTAGTATTATCAGGCACTGAGAAGTCATGAACATCAAGGACAGGCCATAATTTTTGATGGAGAGATTTTAGTTGTAGGAATATATCCTGTAGATACATATGTGCACAATAGCATGTATACATTTAAAGTACTCTTTCAAAGGAGACTGGTTAAACAAACCACAGGACTGGGAATGCTCTCAATGGCGGGTGCTAGCCCAGCATATGCCAAGCACTGGGTTCCATTCCCACGTCCCAATGTGCACACACACACAGTACCTCCTTACAATGGTCTACTATGTAGCCACTAAATAGAATGTGACAGAGCACATACTTGGAGATAAAACATGAATGAAAAAGCTAGGTATAGGTGTGGCATGGTGGCTCATGCCTATAATTCTAGCACTGGGGAGACTGAGGCAGGACGAGTGAGTGTCATGAGTTTGAGGCCAGTCTGGACTATAGAGTAGGGTGTGTGGCACATTATCTTTTATACAAATGAAAAGGGGTCATACATATGCATGAACATGCATACTACACAGGCTTGTACACACGTGCTTGACTGGATGCATACAGAAAGTGTACCAATGGAGGGACAAGAAGAAACTTGCTGCCTATGTGAAGAACGTCCTGGGGCTGGAGCCTGGAAGCGGAGGGGAAACTTTTCCTGGCTCAACTTTTTTAGCACTTAGAATTCTGTATCAGAAGTATTCCCTATTCAAAAATGAACTTTAACCAAATGGTACAAGATACAATGAAACTCTGAAGCTACAAAAAAAGAGAAAGGCTGGTCTAATAAGAGGAGGTTGCAAGATACAGATGTATGTGCACACAAACATGGACGAGGGTCTAAAACAACAGAGAATGTGGCCCTCAGTAACTCTCAGCATACAAATACACGTAACTTATATAAAAAGACACATAAATTATGTTTAAAAGGTTATAAAAGGTTTAAGGTTAAAATGTTAACTATAAAAAGGGAGGAAATAAAACTGTATATTTATATTACTGATTTTAATTTTATTTAAAAATTCAGGAAAGAAATATGCCTATTGGTAAGATTTCTGGAAAGCTATTCCTTTTATAAATACACATAATTTCTATCAAAAGCCTTTCCCCATGTTTTCTCCTTTCCCCTCCTCTTTGCTTCTTTGGCAGTTTACTATCTTCCTATCCAAACCCCTCAGTGCAGAGATGGCTGGCACTGCCCCACCAAGCCTGGCTACAAAAACACAAGTCTCTAGACGGTCACAGATGTAACTCTTGCTTCTCATTGTACAGCTTTCTATGCCATCTGAATATTCTCATAAGCAAATATTACTTATCTAAGTACTATAATTTGGGGCATTTTTTAAACTTTATACCCTTTGACTAAAGAGAAAGGGGCGGGGGACTAGGAAGATGACTGAGTTTAATCGCCAGCACCCATGTAGAAAGCCAGGCATGGCTGTGTACGCCTGTAACCCCAGAGCTGAGGAGACGGAGACAGGCGTGCTGGGCTCCCTAGTCAGGCAGTCTAACTTAAAAAAAGAGAATTCTAGAACAGAGAGAGACTCTAAGGGAAGTAAGGCTGAGAAGTGGTAAGAGGACACCTGACATCCTCCCCTAGCCTCGCATGCACCGATACACACGTGCACACAGTCAATGCGCACGCACACAAACACTGGCTTAAAAAGCAGTGCTATCCAGGGACATGCACCCCCCCTCAGTAACAACATACAAAGGGGGGGGTGGAACCGGGTTGACTCCTAGGCTATCCACAACCCCCTACCCCATGGACTTATCCAGACTGCCCACGGAGGAGGAAACCCAACTGATTGGGGACAGGGAAGAGGGAAATAGGGGAACTGGAGACATCAACACATTATTCTCTTATTAAGTGTATCTAACTATGGATAATAAAAAAATTGTTATTTTAAAAAAAGTAGTGCTATGTACTGTTTGTAAAGAGGCAATAAAACAAGACCTCTCACATTCTGCTTGAGATGACTGTCAGTTTGGGATTTGTTAGGAAAACAGTTTGGCAATATGATGTACCTTAGAGGAATATTTAAGCACTAGCTATAAGAATAACAAATTACAAACAAGTTCAATATAAAACACTGGGAATATAGATGAATTTAAGCAGCAGCAATTCATTACTGTGGATATGACTATTTCTGGATTTTATGATAAGGTTAAAATGTTAACTATAAAAAGGGAGGAAATAAAATTGGGTATTTATATAACTGATTTAATTTTATTTAAAAATTTAGGAAGGAAAAAAAAAATAAAAATAAAAAAAAAAATAAAAAAAATTTAGGAAGGAAATTTGTCTGATTGGTTAGATTTCGGGAAAGCTCTCATTCCTTTGACAACTGTACTTCCCCATTTCCCCACAGTGAGAGCGCATCATCTTTGTTATCAGAACACATTCACTGTTACTTACAAAATATCTGTTTAGAAGCAGAATCTTACCTGAGGAGGAAGTTTTCCTTCAATTAAAAGCAAAGTATCTCCAGAACAGATCTTAAGCTCTCTCAGTGTTGCATCCTGGGAACATAGAAATTATTTTTGTCACTTATGACTTCTGAAGGAACAAAGGGACCATTGGATCTTTTTTGAATCTCATTTTTATTACCTTTACAGACACTTTAAGACATAGGACATAAGCTAGGAACATAAAGTCCTAACAGGATTACGATGTATTAAATTGTGGGTCTAGACACAGATCTAAGGAAAGAGGCTGAAAAGAAATAATGACATTGATCTGTGGAATGGGAATGATTAGTGATGTCTAAAAGGAAGTGTTGGATTTTGAAAGTTAGGAAACAAGGAAGGAACTTTCCATAAAAAAACAGAACAAGGGCAAAGTCAAGGTTGTTTTGTCCTAGGCAAGAGGCTGGGCCAGAGTGGGAAGCAGCAGATGGAGAGCAACAGGAAGTGCAACTAGACTGGACAAGTGGACACAGGACAGGGATGGGAAGTGAAGAAGGAGTCATTAAAAGATCAATTTAGCTGCTATGTGTGTGACATATGGGGGGAGGGGAGGGAAGGCCTGCTTGGCCCAGCGAGGCTGTGGAAGTTATTTAGTGAAGAAGCAGATTGAGGGCTTAAATTAGGGAGTCCAGCGATGGAAATGGTCAGGGAATGAGTGGAAAAGCCCTTGAAAGGTGAGAAAGGAAAGTATGTCAGCAAGATGGAACAACAGACTGTAGAACTGGGAAGGGAAGCCCGTTTTGAGGCCAATGAGTTTGCTTTAGTTGAGTTGTCTGAGACTAACTTGAGAACTGATCACGAAGAAAATAGCCAGGTATGGTGGTACATGTCTGTAAACCTAGCACTTGGGAAGCAGAGGCAGGAGGGTGGCAGGTTCAAGGCCTGCCTGGCGAACATAGTAAGACACGGTCTCAAATAAACAGAAAAAAAGTGAAGGAGCTATTTGAATAAATATATCCTCTGACAGCTTGTCTGTAGGTTCTGAAGCTTCTTTGAGGTCCATTTCTATTATAGGCAGTCTAACTCTCAGCCAAGACTCAGGAGGGACCTTTTTAGGTTGGTTTTACCGACAGAGTGTTCTGGGGAGGCCACAGTAGCACACTCTGGAAAGATATCTGTATGTGGGGAAAAGGGCATTGACCACAACTATTGAAGCTTTCTCAAAGAGATTTGTTTTGCCTTTCTTCAGCCATGATTTGGATTTAGAGGTCTGATAGGACTTAGACCAATAAAAAGATTAACTAGGTAAGCTGGCATTGTGGCACACACCTTTAAT
>PVHP010002715.1:0-86054 GCA_004024765.1 Zapus hudsonius
GGAAAATGGAGGAGGGGGCTGTGAGTGGTGGGTGTGCCTTGTCTCTGAAGTCTACTTCTGCCTCCTTCCAAGCAGCACCTGCCCTCTGAGATCATGGCCACACCATTCTTTCAGACACAGGCTAATATATCTACCTGGCTGAGAAGAAAGTGCAGAGACACATACAGTGTAAGTGGCTCCAACTCTGAGCCTCAGTTTTGTCATCTGTGAAATGGGTGAGGGCTAGCTCCTACCTCACTGAAGGCTTTGATGAGTTAATGCATGTTACATGGCCGTGTCCGCCAGAATCCACGTTATCTACAAATCACCTGTACAGACTCTACCCCTAGAGTTTGGATCTAGTTTGGGGTTCACAAATGTGTGCTTCTAACCACTGAGAGCCTCAGGGGAGTCATTTTAAAGAGAGCTTGAGCCGGCAGACAGCCATCCCTCAGAGCCATCTCATGGGAGGAAAAGCCAAGGAAATCTGCATTTTAAGGTCATGGTGAGCTGACGGACACCAGGTGGACCCTCTGGGCTCACTGAGTCCCTGCCTCCAAAGCTTGGTATAGATGGAGGTGACTTAGGTCACTGGTTTCCAGAACTGCTTTTCTCCTTCAAGGGAGCGTAGAAGCAGATGTGGGAAGGGTGTTCTGAGAGAGGTCTTGTCCTGTTGCCCACACTGGTGGCTGGTGTCATCACGTGCTGAGGACAGCATTGTCATGGTGGGCCATGCTGTGTGCTTCCCCACCAGACAGTCATGGGCTCCAAGCGTTCCCAGTGTTTCCTTGAGTAAAGACGCCTGACTTCTCTGAGCCTCTTTCCCATCCTCATGGGAGGTGTGACTAGACAGCAACTTCCTGCCACTTTATTGAAGTGGTAGCTCTAAGCATTCCTAATTCCCTCCGTGGTGTGACTCTAGAGACGCTCAGAGCGTGTCCTGTCCCCAAATCCAAAGCCCATCGTGTGGATCCAGTGTGGGGTTCACAAATGTGTGTTTCTATCCACCGAGAGCCTCAGGGGAGTCATTTTAAGGAGAGCTGAAAATGGACAGAGGAGCACATTTCCAAAGAAGGAACCTGACTTTTGCCCCTGCTTACATTCTCCCCAGACCTGCTCCAAGGTGAGCACCACCTTCTTGGCAGCTCACCGCCATGTCCTCTTTGGCTTGTAAAGGGTTACAAAAGTCCTTGGACACAATGCCAACATTCAGAAGATGGCATTGGCCCTTGGCCCAGCAAAATCACTGAGACAATGCAGGGTGCCCACCTGGAGCTTGGAGCCCAGATCTCTGCTTGTCAGTATCTTGTTCATTCTGACAAGAGCTGTCTGTCACTTTTTCAGAAGGTCCAAAGGGGTCAGGAGAGGATCCACACAGAAGACAGACACAGAAAGCTGTCCCTGCTTGTGTCTTGTTTTATTTTTTGATATTTTATTAATTTATTTATTATAATTGAAAAGAAAGTGAAAGGGAAAGAGAGGAGGCAGACAGAGAGGGAGAGAGCCACCGCAAATGAACTCCAGATGATTGTGCCACCTTCTGCATGTGGCTTTATGTTGGTACTGGGGAATCAAACTCAGGTCCTTCTGCTTTGCAAACGCCTTAATACTGAGCCATCTCTCCAGCCCACCTGCTTGTGTTTTAACCGTGTTCACTCAGCAAACACACACTCAGCAGGGGCAGCTCTGGGGAGAAAAGGCCAGCCAGCCCGCCAGAGGACTGTCACCTAAAGTCTTGGCCCCTGATAAGCAGCTCGATGCCATCATTTCCCATTACCCACAGTCTGTATGTGTGGATGATCCCCAGCCAGGTCCCTCCCTTCTCTCTGCTAGTCATTAAAGTGACCTTCCACCTCCACCCTGGTCCTGCTACCCACTTCATTGGGCTGGTGGCTGCCACCCCCCACCCGGCTTCTGACCCAATCCACTTAGAACAATCAGAAAAAAAAAGCCTCTTAATAAATAGTCAGATTATATCACACCCTTATCCAGACTTCCCCACAATCCCACCTTGCCCACAAATGATGGCCAGGCTTCCGCATGGCTCTCACAGGGAGAGCACAGCTTCTCTGATTGCATCTCCTCCTTCTTCCCTCCTTCTGCCCATACCTGCTTCCTTTATGTTTGTTTGTTTGTTTGCTTGTTTAAAAGAATGGAGTTCATTTCAGCCTGGTGTGGTCACACACACCTTTAATCCCAAGGTAGAAGGATGACCAAGAGTTCAAAGCCAACCTGAGACTACATAGGTCAGCCTGGGCTAGAGCGAGACCCTACCTCAGGAGAAAAAAAGAGTGAAGCTTATTTCAAAGTAAGAGTTAAAGAAAGCAGAAAGGACAGACTCTTAGGAGGAGGTGGTTCCAGAAGCTGGAAAACCCACCAGCCCCAGCGGGAACCGGACTTCTACTGACGGGGGAAGCCCACTCATCCAGAGACCATGCCTGTTCACCTTAAATAAAGATGAAGGCTCTGGTTGGTCCATGATGTATCCGGTACTGGGCAGGTCCCAGAAAGCCCACCAAACCAGCCTGCCCACCCGTAGGAAAATTCATCTGGGCCCCAAAGTTTCTTCCCCCAGCTTCTTCCATGACTTCAGTTCTCATTACATTTAGGTTTCTACCTAAATGCTACCTCTTCCTGGAAGTCCTCCTTGGTTTCCCTCTCCTCCAGCAGCCTTACTTCATTCTGAGTCTTGAGAACACACTGGCTCCCTCAAAGTCTAGGTCACACCCCTTCCTTTCTCCTCTACTTCCCCCTCTGGGGTCTGTCCCTGTCCACAGGCCCTTGTCTGTTGGGGTCAACTCTGTTGCATAAACCCAAACTTAGAACTCTGTGAAAAGCATTTAGAATAGGAAACAATTGCCTGTTATTTAGTAGATTATTTAGGGATGATTAAGTTTCATTTTAGAATTAAAAATAGCAACTATGCCTCAGTGACGCCTGGGTCACTGGGTGTCACTGAAAACACTTTACTCATAAAGAATCAAATGGAGGATCCATTGTTTCTTCTCAGTAAGACAAGGACATATGGGGTTGCAGTCAGCTTTCTTGTTGCTGCTCAGAAAAGAACCCAACCAAAAGCAGCTGATGGGAGGAAAGAATTTATTTTGATTTGCAGTCTCAAGGGGAAGCTCCATGATGGCAGGGAAAATGATGGCATGAGCAGAGGGGTGGGCATCACCTCTGCCACAGCACTGCAAACAGAGGCAGGAAGGTGTGCCAAACGCTGGCAAGGGGAAGCTGGCTTATAACCCCATGAGCCTACTGTTGTCCACCTGCTGTGGCAGAGGTGGTATCCAGCCTCTTCTCATGCCATGCTTTCCCCTGCCATCATGGAGCTTCCCCTTGATACTGCAAACCAAAATAAATCCTTTTTTCCCATCATCCACTTTTGGTCGGGGGCTTTGTCCCAACACCCAGAAGTAATTGCACTAGTCCCCCACAGGTTGGAGGTGTGTTCCCCAACTGGTGGAGCCAATCAATGAGAGGTGGTTGGACCATGAGGGCTCTGCCTTCATCAATGGTTAATCTCCGGATGGATTCAGTATAATGCCATTATTGGAAGGTGGTAGAAAGTTCAGAGGTGGAGCCTAGTTAGAAAGGAAATGGGTCATTGCTGCTCTTTTTTTAATTTTTAATTTTACTTATTCATTTGCAAGGGGCAGAGAGAAATAGAGAGGGTGGACTCCCCAGAGCCTCTTGCCACTGTAAACTAACTGCAGGTGCATGTACCACATCTGGCTTTTTATGGGTCCTGGGGAATCTAACCTGGGCCAGCAGGCTTTGCAAGCAAACACCTCTAGCCACTGAGCCATCTCCCCTGCCCATCATCTATGTTCTTAAAGTCTATATCATGTCCCCAGCTCCATCCTGTCTCCTCTCTGCTTCTTGGCCACCCTGAGATGAGCAACTTTGCTCTGCCACACTGTCCTCACCACAAGCATGTGAAAGGAACAAGACCGAAACCAGAGTCACAATAAACGTTTCTTCCATACATTAAAAAAAAAAAAAAAACAACTAAAATGACGAATATTCCCCAAAGGAGTAAGCCTTTAAGATGGGAGGAAAGGAAGAGGCGCTGAGGATGGCCATTGGGCCAGATACCCCAAAGAACAGCTGGGCAAGGTGTGGTGGAGTTGGGGAGACCAGCAAGGCTGGGGGAGCCTGCTTATGTGACCCTCAGCCCGTGCCAAGCCAAGGAGGATTTTTATCTCTGGGACTGCTTTCTCTGTAACGTGGGTGTCAACAAGCGATCGATCACCTTGCATAAATGCCTTTGTATAAGGCATAATCTTTCACATCAGCCCTACTAAGCTGGTATAATTGGTATTACTCCACAGATAAAATAATAACTGAGCTCAGAGAAGTAAAGGAAGTACCCCAAAGCCACACAGCCAATGTGTTGTGACCCGTATGTTGCCCTCTCCTTCCCTCAGAGTCTAGTAGGCATTACTTGTTTCATCATCTGTTTTGCCCTCTGGAGTCTCAGTCCATGGCCACAGTGTGTTAGACCCTTGTCACCTGCCTTCAGATTCTTCATAATTGACAGCACAATATTAGCTTCTAACACCCATGTGAGAATTAGAAGGTAGAAGGTCCTGTGCCTGAAGTACCTCCCGCTTCCAGTGGAGCCCAGAGCTGTGTGAGAGATGAGCCAGCAGTCTGGGGTATGTTTTATGTCTAAAAGAGAAGTTCATGGCCCAGTAGTCTTTGAGCTCTGGGCTCCATCCTGAGCCCTCCCAAGGTCTCCCCTTGGCAGAAAGTAACTGTTCCGCCTTGTTGCTCCCCGTGTTGATAGTGACAGCCCTTTTCTTTCTGCAAGACCCAGCAGGTCATTGTCTGGCACCCCACCAGGCTGCTACCTCCTGCCGGGCCTGGGCTGCATGGCCGCCTGTCTGACCTGTCAGTGATGGGGAGGAGGCGGCTGTGAGCAGAGAGTGAGCACTGGGCTCATAGGAGGTCAGGATCAGAGGCCCTGCTCTCTGTGGCCACTGGATCTTTGGAACAGTCAGCAGCAGCCAGGAACCCAGTCCCCCAAGTACCACAATCATGGCTAGCAAGGGCTAGTCTGTGTGGGACAGGCCTGTGGGACTGCCCATGGTAAGTCACTGTGGGTCAAATGCCATCACTCTCCAGGAGCTGTTTCTGGGTTGAGGAAGATCAGCCAGGCAAGGGAAGGAAGGGGAAGGGGAAGGGGAGAGGGGAGAGGGGAAAGGGAAAGGGAAGGGGAAGAGGAAGGGGAAGAAGAAGGGGAAGGGAAAAAAGGAAAGGAAAGGGGGAAGGAAGGGAGGGAGGGAGGGAGGGAGGGAGGGAGGAAGGAAGGAAGGAAGGAAGGAAGGAAGGAAGGAAGGAAGGAAGGAAGGAAGGAAGGAAGGAAGGAAGGAAGGAAGGAAGGAAGGAAGGGAAAACAACGACTAGAAACTGAAGATGTTTTCCGAAACCTCAACTTTGCTCCCCTAAGTCATGTGGTGTTCAGAGGACAGGTGCCCTGATATGGTCGTGACCCCATGCAGCCGCCTATGAAGAATTGGGAATAGAAGTTAAGAGACTGTGGAGAGAGATGGCTGAAATGGGAATGATCCCTTCCATCACTTTCAAGTTCCATGCCTTGGGCAGGACACTCATGCTCCCTGAGCCTCAGTTTCTCTATCTGTAAAACCGAGACCATGGAACTTAGCCTTGGGTTCCTGAGAACATACCCGGATGATGGCTGAAGTACACATGACACAGGAGCTTGAAGG
This sequence comes from Zapus hudsonius, assembly GCA_004024765.1. Lineage (NCBI taxonomy): Eukaryota > Metazoa > Chordata > Mammalia > Rodentia > Dipodidae > Zapus > Zapus hudsonius. The sequence goes on from PVHP010002715.1 coordinate 5,718, forward strand.
GCTGTTGTGAAAACCCATTAAGTCAGAACATAAGCCTGAGGGGCTGGAGAGATGGCTTAGTGGTCAAGGTACTTGCCTGCAAAACCTAAGGACCCAGGTTTGATTCCCCAGCACCTGTGTAAAGCCAGATGCACAAGGTGGCATATGCATCTGGAATTTGTTTGCAAGGGCTATAGGACCTGGCACTCCCATTCTCTCTCTTTCTCTCTCTCTCTATCTCTCTCTCTCTCCTTTTCTCTTCTCTCTCTGCTTGCAAGGAAGAAAGAGAGAGGAAGGAAGGAAGGAAGGAAGGAAGGAAGGAAGGAAGGAAGGAAGGAAGGAAGGAAGGAAGGAAGGAAGGAAGGAAGGAAGAAAAAAGAATGCCAGCTAGCCTGGTTCCCAAAAATAAAGCTGGATGTGGTGGTGCACGCTTTTAATCCCAGCACTCTGGGACTACAGAGTGAATTCCAGGTCATCCTGGGCTAGAGTGAGACCATACCTCAGGAAAAAAAAAAAAGTCTCTCTGCAATGTGTTGTCTACCATGGGTACAAGAGCTGGTTCAGGCACAAACCATGTCTTGAAGGAGGGCACAATGGCTCCTCTAGTCGTGGGAGGGGGGCACCTGAGGTGCTTTGCAGGATGCACACAAGCCTCACAGCCACAAGTAGAGCTTGGCTTCAGAGAACAGGAACCTGGTTCAAACTCCCCACTCAGAAGTGGTGTGGTCTTGGGTGTGGTCATTTAATCTCTCTCCAGGTTTCCTGCTCCTTCTGCAAATGACAGTGCTAATGACAGGGACAGTGCTAATGACACACCACCAGGTGCCAGGAACTTCTCATGGTGTCTAGGAAGCTCTCAGAAGACGTGCTTTCTTTAATGCTTCATCGTCCTGCTGACCCCAGGAGCTTGCCACCAGCACCAGGTGTGGTGGCCCTGGGACGACAGGGGCACTGAACTGTTGTGCTTCTGTGATGATGTGGCCTGTGCTGGACCTGGTCTCTGACAGCTAACATCCTGTGCAAAGTCAAGCAAGGATGCAGCTGCCACTGGTGACTAAGGACAGGGAGGTTTGGCTGGTCCTCCAAGGACAAAAGGATGCTTTCGGATGCTCTCTTCAAGACTTTCCCAAGGGCTCTGACTACAATGGCAGAGACATGCTCTGAGCCAAAGGCACCCTTGGTCAGGAAGTGCTCCATCACAGTGTTAAGGAGTTACAGTGTATATTTATAACCAAAGGCTCTGAGAAGTCCTGCTGCAAGAAACTGGCTTCTCTTGGTTTAAGTGTTTTCTCCCAAGTTGTATTTGAGCACAGATCATTCCTTCCCACATCCATTTCTGTGTTTCAGGGAACCCCTAATAACATCCTGCAGGATACCCAGGTGGGAAAGGCCACCACATACTTCAGTGCCTCAAGTTACGCTGTGGATACTGAAAGGATTAGTGCAGTAATTCAGGGCAGGGACCCTGGAGCGTTGACAGAACTCTTCTTGAAAAGGCAGATTCCCAGTCCCCATCTTAATACCTCTATAGGTCTGGGGGCCAAACATCAGTACTCCAGGGCAAGTAACAGGAAACACACTTTGAAGAAGGCTGGTCCCATCATCAGGGAACTTGTAAATAATGAAGGCACTTAAACCCCACCATGACCATGGGGCTAAATAATATCTACATTTTGGCAAGATTCCAGATTAATTCCGATGCTGACTGCCATTTAAGAAGCATTGGTGTAAAAGATTTTGTGGATGGTATTTGTGTTTTATTTTGGGTCTATTTATTGAAAAAGTGTTACCAAAATAAATGGATTAAACTAGAGGAGTAATTCAAGATGAAATCAGCAAGCAGTCCCCACTGGCTTCCAGATGTAGCCAGTCTTATCAGAGAGGTCCTACATGGATCACACTTCAGCCTTCAGTGACAACCTCATGTCTCCTAAGCTAATGTCGCTGTCTTTCCCACATCCCCCCCCCCCAGAAAACAGTTAGCAAAGTGACCTGCAGGGGATCCCCACTCGGCCAGGTCTCTATTCAAGCCCTCACTAAATCATAAGAAAAGCTGAAGGTGCTTTGGGCGAGGATCTCTGGCCCTAGAACTCAAGCTGACACAGAGAATTGGCATAAAGCAGGTGGAAAGCTTCCAGGAGGCCTTCTAGGAGTGAAAAATCAGTTCTCCTTCTTGCAATATTTAAGCATGGCCGCCCTCCATGCGGGGCGAGCAGAACGCCTGAGGAAGGAAGGTCTATCAGGCAGCCAGGGTATTAATGGCAGGTGAAGTTTCCCAAATGGGCACCCTGTCAGCCAATCTATCGCTTTCAAAGGTTGGAATATGAGGGACCTAACAGAGGCAATGAAGAACTAATCTCATATTGCCAGGTTAAATCAAGTCAGCCTTGCCCGTGCCTTCACTTCTTAGTCACATCAAGCTGGAAGACTTTCAATTATCCCTCACTTCCCCCTTGTCAGCGGGCGTAGGGTAAAATGCAAATGAAACAGAACAGTGCCCTTCTCTGGTGGAGAGCGGGAAATATCATTAAGAGACGTCACTCATGGAACTCGGTGCCTGTCTCCAGGGCTGGGGGCACCGCCTTCTCCTTTCTTGTGTGTGCACCGTCCTGTAGACTCTCATGGGAGTTCACTCCTGTGCCCCAGGTTCCAGACCTAATGAGTCATGGACCTAACTTTTGAAAACAGGACGTTCACATTCTGAAGTCCATATGCATTTACCTTTTTTTCTAACTGGCCCAAAAGCCAGTGTCACCATGAATAAGAGGAACAGGGACCCAGCACTATGCCTCTGTGGACCCTGGGCTGTAGGCTGACTGCCTTCCTTGAGTGTCTCAATGCTGTCCCCTGCCCCGCAGGGACTGGCCAAGTAGCATGTTAACTAGGAGTATCTCACATGAGCCCGTTCTCTATCAGGGGATCCTTCAGCTGTTTACCATCTCTTCTTACCCGGTCTGGCCTTATTGTGTGAGGGACTAACCAGATGCCCAGAGGAATTTGGGGATTTGCAACTTTTACTGGAGTTTTAAGGCAGAAGCCCCAGTTCCCCAGTTCCTGACTAGCCCAGGCTCTGCATCCCAATACAAGCAGTAATGAGGCGATTCGGGACAAATGACAGAAAGGAGACTTAATGTGACACATTGGGAAGTACAGACAAGGCATTCAGTGAGCCTGTCTATGGCACTGAAGTAAGCTGTGGGGCTAAGTGGAGGAAGGAGGCAGACATAATTACGAAATCTAGGTGCAGGTGTGGTCTGCTCCAGGGTGCAGGCTCGCCACCCGACTTGCTCTCATTGGAGGTGTGCGCTATCAGTTCATGATGGTGTGGAGATAGTGTTGGTCCCTTGTAATAAAAGTGATCATCATTCACTCTTATTCTTAGAATCCTAGATGACTACAGGCTTAGGCACATTTGGGGGCTCTGGGACCCCCCCCAAAGCTGACAAGATGTCACGAAGATAGCTACAAAGTGAAGGCTAGTATCCTAGGGGCCTCAGTGAGGAGTTGTTGCTTTTCAGCAGAGCAGCTTGGAAGTGTCTGAGGACGGAAGAGAGCTGCTGTGAGCTGGAGCAGAATCTCCATCACAGTCTCCCGTGAGAGATTAGGTGGGTTTGCCACCACAGTGCCTTCACTTTTCTTGGGGGAAACGAAAATATGACAAGTACCGATCCCTGTGTGGGTAAACAAACCATGTACTACTAAGAAGTATGTATGTATATATAGTGATCCTTAGCAGGTCCTTAGCAGGTGACTAGCCTCGCTTTCCTTAGCCTCCTATGGGACCAGTGTATAGCATCCCAATGCCACTTTATAAATTCACCTGTGCATCCAGGTGGCCAAGATGAGAGGGGAGAATGTGTCCAGAACCCAGAAGGTTCCCTTGGGTCCTTTCCCAGCCAATACAGTTTCTAACTTTCATAATTTCAACTCTTGGAAGCCCATGTTTTTAACCAGTCCCCTAAATGACCTGCGAGCCCAGTGAGTAGATCGGCAGGTGGTGGTACTTCCCTTCAAACTATGGTCTGGAAAGAGTGGGGCTCATGGTAAAATTGTTTAGCCAGGGGCTTTCCACAGACATTCACAGAGTGCCCAATCTGTGCCCCCGTGTCACAAAATAAAGCCGAACAAAGTAAGTGTAGGTGTTTCTCTAAAACCTTTCATACTTAAGAAACCCACATAGTTCATTCGGGTCAAAGAGAAAGTCACATGTATACCAAGCTATGCAAAGCATGAGGTGCCAAAATGCTTTCAACCGTATTTTCCCAAATCTGCCCAGTTGGTAAAGATCAAAAAGAAAAATAGTAACGTGCGAATCCAGGCATCCTAGAGCCCTTAGCTGAGCAAGGCATGTCTCAAAGACTAGGCAGAGCTCTATGCACGTGCTTCAGCCAACTCTGCAGTAACCAGCTCTGTCCTAGGCAGCTCCTAACAGCCTCTTCATGGTCACAGGCCTCTGCCCCCCCCACCTGCAGCATGGGCTTTACCAGCAAGCCTTCAGCTCAGGCTTTTATATATATATATATATATATATATATATATATATATATATATATATATATATATATTCCATAATGAATTACATTATTTAGTGGGCCAACAATGAGTTGTTGGCCCACTAAACAGTGTAACTTATTATGGACAATAAAAAAATAAAAAAGAACTTATTAAAAAAAAAAACAATGAGTTGTTATCCCCAATTCCCCCCCCTCCCCATCCCCAATCAGCTGGATATGCTCCTCCGTGGGTCATCTGGATCAGTCCTTGTGGCAGGGGACCATGGATAGCCTAGTACTCAGTCTGGTTCTCCTGGCCCAAGTGTGTTGTTACTGACAGGTGCCATGCCTCTGGATCGTCTCCCCCACCACGGCTCTTACAATCTTTCCGCCCCCTCTTCCGCTCAGTTCCCTGAGTCATGGTGGGTGAGTATTAAGGCTTCAGCTCAGGCTTTGAGCTTAAATCTCTCCACCACGTCAGAGCAAAGCAGACTGGAAGTGGCTGGCACACACCTATAGCCAGCACAGAAGGTAGGTGCCACCTCGTGCCAATGGTTTGGATCTTCTCGCAGGTAAATAGTAGGCTCCTAGCTGCCAGGAATGAGCTCCCAGGTGACTTGCTTTCAATGCTGATCTCTTTTCAGATGCTGCAGTCAACTAACTAGCCAAATCCTCTCCCAGCTGGAGCTGTAGACAGACCTTCAGAAGAGGCTGAGACAGACAGACACACACACACACACACCACACATACACACCACACACACAAACACACACACCACACCACACACACACAAGACACCACACACCACACACACTCACCACACACACACACCACACCACACACACACATATGTTTCCCCAAGTGATGGGGCCCAGTGCTCTGTCTTCAGACTCCCTTTGGGGAAGCAGTGTTTCCCTCCAACAACACAAGAGGCAAAGGCCAAAATGCTGTCACTGGCTTCCCCTTCCTGCTTCTTAGTCACTTGGAAAACTGACAGCTTCCCAAGGGCCCAGTGTCTTCCTCCTCCATGGGATGGGGATTCGGGTGCTAGGTGCTGCTTCAGTACCACACAAGGACTCATTCCAGGACACCCTCCATACCAAAACCCCTAATGCTACCTACATACATCCTCCTGACTATCTCTCTGTAACGTAAAATACTAATCCAACAGAAATCTGTGTAACTACTTTGCTGTATTGTTTCAAAAATAATGACAAGGAAGGTTATCTGTACATGCCCAAATAGGTGTAACCACCCCTAATCCTGGCTGCATTTTCTATCAGAGGTTAGTTGAAGGCACAAACTCAGAAACCAGGTTCAGGAAGCCAAGAATTAATAGATTCAGTTCTCCAAACTTTATATCATCAACACCATTGTCTCCATTTTTTAACATGAGGGAAACTGAGGCCAAGAGCAGTGACTCACCAATTTAGCAGAAGCTAACCTGGGATTCAAACCCAGACATCCAGTCTGAGATTTCAAGGTTATGTCATCTGTTTTGCAAAGTTGTCATGAAGATTTAAATTAAAAACTATGAAAATGTCATTCCACCTAGGGCATCTATGATTACTATTATTGATCTGTCACTATTTTTAATATTTTATTTATTTGTGAGGAGAAAGTATGGGTGTGCCAGGCCACTGCAAATGAACTCTAGACGAATGCATCCTTTTGTGCATCTGACTTTCTGTGGATACTGGGGAATCACAAGCAGGCGCCTTTAACCACTGAGCCATCTCCCCAGCCTCCTGTCATTATTTTTAATCTAGCATGCTTACCACAATTTACTCAGCCCAGAGCCTTAGAGAATGACTCTCAGAGTAAAGAGATGTTAATTCCATTTCTTTACCTGTCTAGATTTTTGGTTTGTTTGTTTTGGTTTGGTTTGGGTTTGGGTTTGGGTTTGCTTTGTTTTTCAAGGTAGGGTCTCTCACTCTAGCCCAGGCTGACCTGGATTTCACTATGTAGTCTCAGGCTGGCCTCACAGTGATCCTCCTACCTCTACCTCCCATCACGCCCAGCTCTGTCTAGTTTTTATAAAATGAATGAGTTAAGAACTTGAGGGAGCTTTGGTTTATAATCATATCTAGTTTGTTGAACACAAACTGTATGACAAAGGGATATTACATAGAGGCAGATATATTCATTTATTCCCTGTCACATAACACTAAAATAGATGCACTATGATATCTGCTTTAAAGGGGGGAAAGCACTGAGGAGGAATAAGGTTGTTTATCTTCCAAAGCTCTCACAGCCAGAACCAGGGAAGGTGAATTTCAATCCCAAACCTACCTGAATCCAGAGGCTGAGTGTGGCTTTTGACCTTGGGGCTTCTAGTCCAAAGGAGCCAACTCAGCAATAAACCTTATTTCTGGTTCCTATCACTAGGCCGTTATAAATGATTCTCTGCTTTGCTTTTTAACTTCATATTGACAACTTCTGTACATGCAGACAATATTCCATGATCCTCCCAGCACCCTGCTTTTTCTCCCTCCACAATCCCCCTTCCACTGAATGCCTTCTTTCTAAGAAGTCTCTCTTCTATTGTGATGCCATTATTTTCCCTCCTTTCATTCATGTCTTCTGTAGGTAGCAGCAGCCACTGTGAGATCATGAATGCCAAAGCCACTTTGTGTCTGTAATCACTCCTCCCCTTCCTTCGGCGCTTTCCTTTTCCCACCACCTCTTCTGCTTTGGTCCCTGAGCCTTGGAGGGCATGAGATGTCTCACTCATGTTGAACACTCCACTGTCACTTCTCAGCACTCCAGGCTGGCCTTGAACTCCTGATTCTCCTGCCTCCATTTCTTCAGCAATTGTCTACCAGCTTGTATGTACCTCTACAACCGCTGGATGTGGTAGTTCACACATGTGATCCCAGCATTTGAGAGCATACCTCTCATTTGAGAGCAGGAGGATCAGAAGTTCAAGGTCATCCTCACCTACATAATGAGTTTGAGGCCAGCCTGGAATACATAAGACCCTACCTAAAATAATAATAAAATAATAAATATTAATAATAATAAATTTTAAAATGCCTCAGCCTTGTTCCCAGAAAGCTCCTCCAATGACTTTCTGAAATTTCAAGTACAATTAACATCTGATGTCTATGCATAAAAAAACAGGGAGAGTCCTGATTCCACATCAGTTGGGACAGAAAGCACCTAGAAGCTTCTGTATAGCCACATTTTACTGAGATGAGACATAGACATAGACATGTTCCATCATGGCTGGCCCACCTGTGTGAGTTAGAAACAGGTCTCTGGAGGCTTCTGAAAACCTCCCTCTCTACCCTCCCAAAGGGGAGGGAAAAGACAACCAGACAAGCAAATACAAAGGTAGGTAAATGAATGAATGAATGAATGAATGAATGAATGAATGGGCCAATGTCATGGGAAAGCCCTCCGCCTGCCCTCCTGGCTCTGGAATGGAGACATCCCTGGCCTCTCCGGTCTTGAACTGGCAATTCCAAGCAATTTGATTGCCTGCTTGATTGCTTGCGAGATAGCTGTGAGATCGTCAGTGACAGGGTAATTTACTGAAGATTGCCATGTCAGACTCCATCCAAGGGGCTTGCTGGTATAAAGATTCTCGTGACTGGCAGGCTGCTGGGAGATTGGACGGCCAATTTAAAGTTCACGGTGTCGTCTGAAAATGTTTGGGGCGGCAGCCAGTGATCACGCAGCATGACGAGGTCATTACAGGTGTAATAACATCTGGAACCCCAAAACAGTGTCTCTGCAGCAGCAGGTAAATGTAAATATGAAGAAGGAAACCAGTTAAGTCTCTTTGAGTAATTGTCATCTGCTCTTGCTGCTGTGTTTTGGGGCTACCTCCTGCCAGAGGGGCCCTTGAATAAAAAGCCCACCCAGTACCCACAAAACAGTGAGGGAATTGGAGGCAGTCACAAGCTTGGAAAGAGTGACAGATTGGAGGGGGCAGGGAGGAAAGCACTTGGTGCTTAATAGGAAAACTGTCTCAAGGTATTATTTGAGCCCAAAGCGGTCCCTGAGCTGCTAATACGGAGTGGGTAGCAAATGGCTGGCGAAAGGATTGGAGGAAAACCTTCCCCGCTACAGGAGAGTGAGGCCGCCAGGGAGGGATGGACTCCTAATGGGAAGAGGCTGGCGACCTTAAAAGAAATCTAGAGATCTAACAACAGTGGTCTTTTCTCACCTGAGAACTTTCTGCGGCTGCTGAATGGAGGGATGCCAGCACATCTCTGCAGGTTCTTTTAAAATCGGAAGTAGGCATTCCACGTAGATGTCTTCTGTGTAGTGCCAGCCGTCCACGGAATGGATGTTTCATACAGAATTCTCTGCAATTATTTTTCTCCCCTTTCTTTTCCTTATTCTGTCTATGGCCCTCAAATCCAGACTGAACGATCGAAGTATGGATCTGTCATGTACATGTTTTAGTGGAGTCCTGCTATGCAGACACAATTCATTCCCCAGCGCAATTTCTGGGGTCTCGGCTCCCCTGGGCTCTGGGGAGCCTCCTGTTCAGCCAGCACATTGAGCTGAGATGTTCAGAGCTAAATCTTAAAAGTCTCTAAATTTAAAAATGTGTGTGCCAGCTCAACCTCTGTGCTTGTGTTTTGGGGGAATTTGGTAAATCTAAATGTGTTATCGGCCCCATTTGCCCGTGTGCAAGATGAGAGGCTGCTTTTAGCAATTTAAAGACAAGCAAAACAGTCAACCTCCTAATTTGTTTGTTTGCTAAAAAAGAAAGGAATGCATTAAAATAATTGTATATTAATTGCTAAATTACAGTGGAACTTTGGTGAAATCACATATTTCAGTTTCATTAGTGGAACCAAACTAGAAGGGTAATGCCAAAAAAAAAAAAAAAATTACATCGTAGTAAATTTCAAGCATACAGCCAGGCCTCTGACTCAACGGTCAAGTGCAACTGTTTGTCATGGTACAGCCCAGGGATGGAGAGTATGTTTCTAGGATGTTGATTCTGTCCCCCACCCCACGCAGGTGCCTTGCTATCAAGTTCGGAAGGCCAGCAAGTTATTCTCAAGTGATGCCACCATGTGCTCAGTCAATACCCAGCAGAATAAAGAATTGGTCAGCAAATCATTCTAATAGGAAATTCTAAGGAGCAAATGTTCCCCTGAACATTCTAGTCCCCCAGCCTTCTCAGACATGCGAGGAATGGAAAACTATCATCCAGCAAACATCTGTGGAATGCCCCCATTCTGTACTTGGTACTTTGTGAGGCACAAATATAGAAATTAACAAGACCCTTGTTATAAATTACCTTCTCATTGCTGGCACAAAGCACCTGACCAAGAGCAGCTTATGGGAGGGCAGGGTTTATTTTGGCTTAGAGATTCAAGGGGAAACTCCATGATGGCAGGAGAAAACATGGCATGAGCAGAGGCTGGACATCACCTCCTGGCCAACATCAAGTGGACAACAGCAGCAAGAGAGTGAGCTGAACACTGGCCAGGGGAAGCTATCTAGAATACCCATAAGCCTGCACCCAATAGCACCCTCCTCCAACAAGCCTCCAATTTCCAAATTGCCATCAGCTGGGGACCTAGCTAGCATCCAGAACACATAACTTTATGGTGGACATTTGATTCAACCCTGTTTTTTTTTCCACTGAACTCATTTTCCAGATAGGGAGGCAAGCATTTGACTTATTAATTCCAGTACAAGGGAGTTGGTGTCAACCACAATCTTTGTTTTTTGTTGTTTTATATATATACTTTAATTTTTTTGTTTGGTTTTTTGAGGTAGGGTCTATCCCGGGTTGCTCCAGCCCAGATTGATCTAGAATTCACTATGTAATCTCAGGGTAGCCTTGAACTCACGGGAAGGGATCCCCCTACCTCTGCCTCCTGAGTGCTGGGATTAAAGGTGTGCACCACCACGCCCAGCCTACTCTTTCTCCCTAGTCCTTTAAGATCTCTTCCTCTTCAATAACAATTGTTTCTAAAGTTTATTATGAATTGGAGTCACCTGAGAAGCATGATTAGAATGCAGATTCTAGAACCTGCTTCCAGAAGCTGTCCCCGGGGAAGGCCTGGGGTGGCTCTCTCATTCTCTCCACAAAATTCTAATACAGTGCAATTCTCTGAGGGTCTCTAGTGAAGGGGGTGTATAAGACAGGAGAGCCCAACAGGGTTGGTCGGTCTGGACTGCTATGACAAAAATCCCATGACTGGGAGGTTTACACAGCAAACATCTACTTCTCATGCTAGAGGCCCAGAAGTCCAAGATCAAGGCACTGGGGGACTTGTCGGCTGAGGACCTGCTCACTGTGCCCACACATGACTGAAAGAGGGTCTGGGGGACTCTCTGGGGTTCTCTTAGAAGAACACTAACCCCATTCATGAGAGCTTTCATGGCTGAATATCCTCCCAAGGCTTCTTTCTGATACCATCCCAATGGGGCTTCAGCATGTGAAGGTGAAGGGCCCACAGAGTTGAATGCTAACCTGGCCTGGGGTGGTATCATGAGGGATTCCTGGGTAAGGAGGTCACCCTCAACTAGTTCCCTGATGAGTCATCATTCTGTGCTCATGGGTTTCCAGCAGGCAAGCAGGCAGCACTCTGAGGTATGTATGTACAATGGTGTACATGCCTGCGTAGGAATATCCCAGGAAAAGGGGTGGGGATGGGTGGGAACCTAGGCCAATAAGGCAGAGTGTGTGAAGCCCTGTGGGCATATAAGAAGGTAGAGCAGAAGTGACTGCCTGAAAGGGGGGCTCTGTGTCCTGATTCCCTCACCAATGCCATCTCTCCACATTTCCTTGAAGACTAACAGCGCCTGGGTTTCCAGGTGGCTAACAGTGCCCTCCTTGGCCTAAGGACCTGAGCTGGAATGCTTTACAACTACAAGAAAGAGCTAAGAAGTTCCATGCATTTTGGTGCCTTGTGCTCCCATCGGCATGGGCCCTCGGGTAGCTTTTAAGCAGTACTATTTAAAAGCAAGGTTTTGGCATTGTTGCCAGCAATTTCATTCATATAAAGTAAAAAGAAAAAAAATCAGAAAAAATGTAATAATGAAAGCAAAGGTAACCACACTTCGCTCTTGCCTAGAGAAAACGACTGTTAACATTACCAACTGTTTTCTTCTGGTCTTTTCTTTCATGTGCATGGGTTGCAATGACATTAGGCTGGCTGGCCAAGACCCTTGGGAAGGTTGGAGAGGAACAAATGTCTCCAAGTGGCCTGGTGCCATGCAGTGTGCTGACCTTGGCTCTGCTTCTGCCCTTCCAGATGGCCTGGTGGATTGCCTGGACCCTGACTGCTGCTTGCAGTCAGCCTGTCAGAACAGCCTGCTCTGCCGGGGGTCCCGGGACCCCTTAGACATCATTCAGCAAGGCCAGACAGACTGGCCCGCAGTGAAGTCCTTCTACGATCGCATCAAGCTTTTGGCAGGCAAAGATAGCACTCACATCATTCCTGGTGACAATCCCTTCAACAGCAGGTAGGGGACCTGGCTTTCTTTTCTTTTTTAATTAAGTAGAAACTTTGTATGGACACATCATGGGTTGTACCACCATTTCCCTCCTCCCTGCTCCAAATCCATTGAGAGCCCTCCTTGGTGGGATGGCTGGTATGCACCATGGAATTGTGGGTTATGAGTTGTGAGAGCAGCAGTCATGGGTGGGGAGGGACAGGCAATGCCTCTGGATATTCCCTCCCACCCTGTGGCTCTTATAGTCTTTCTACCCCTTCTTTCACAAAATTCCCTGAGCCTTGGTGGGTGTGTTTTAAGTCTACTTGAGTGTTGAGCTCTCAGCACTTTCTGGATTTCTGCTTTGGTGGGTTTTGAGTATCCTCAGTGTCTGTCTCCATCACCCTGGCATAGGTTGTCAGGCTCACTGTGGAAGCAGCACTCTTGCTCATCTCACCACTTCCTCTGTGGTTTCACCTGGGCCCTGGTTCATCTCCTGACAGGGAGTCACTTATCTATTCTTCTTGTTTTGTAGATAGGTTTTGGTTGTCCTCGGTTCTCACTGCTTTCTAAAAAAGAAAACCAGATTCTCCAATGGGGAGTGTGATCAGAATCGGTTAAAGGGAATAAGCATTGTTAGAGAGATTTTTATGGGTGTAGCTTCACTTTTGGCCAAAGACTAGTGGAAGCTTCTAGCTGGAGTCCATAATCTTAGTCTCCATTGGATTCTGACTTATTTCCCAGTTCCTGCTATGAGTTCCTTTCCAATGAGTAGATCTCTTGACCAATCAGAGAGCCATTGGTTATCCACTAGCCTTATTTCCCTGTGGGTCACCGAGGCCACTGGTCCCTTTCATGCTGGGACATAAGGAAACACTTCAGTTTTCTATGGAGCCAATTCTATGGACCAGAGGCATCCTGCCTCTGTAGTTCACTGCTCTAGAGCAAGTTTGGTCTCCCTCTAGAATCAGGCCACCTTCAAGGCACAACTTGCTGAGGACACCTGTTGGTTCTCCAGTTTTGAGATCATTTTTTATGATCTGTTATTTTATGACATTTTGTCATTAGTTTAAATCCCCTTTTTAATACCTCTGAGAGCAGCTTTTGTTTGAGCTTTGCTGAAATGGTTCGTTCAGTAGAGTGTTTTTGAAAGCTGTTATTAACTTGATAACATAACCTATCATTCATGCATCTTAGAGTCAAAATGATGCTCCTTGTATGACATTATGTGTGTTACTACCTCTAGAGCTCACAGTACCCCCACCATCAGGGTACCTCCAAGTGCCCAGAGTACATTTTGCCCCCAAATCCCTTCATTCTCTCCAAGTTCATTTTTGCTCTAGGTTCTCACTTGAAGTATTAGGAATATTCTGAGATCCAGATCTGGAATAATTTTGTAGTGAACTTGGCCTTTCCCTTCAATCAGAACTGTGCCCTGGAGAAGACAGCAAGAGGAAGGGTTGGCTTGGAGACATTCCACTACCCTATGCCCTCTGTCTTCTGAATACCATGCTGACTGTGATGGTAGGAGGGGTCTATCAGGGCAGGGGTCCTTTAACGAGCTGTGCATGATGACACCACTCAGAGGGCCCAGACCCAAGTTTCCATGGCATATGCTGATGAGAGGAGTGGTCTTTTGGGGGGTACTCCCCACATCTATGGACTCTGTTACATGGAAAATTACGACCTGCTGGTTGGCACCTGTCACCAGACCTCTAGCTTCCAGGACTCAAAGCAAGATGGTCATGCCCCCTTTTCACTCTGATGTTCCCCATCATGCCATCTTCCTCTTAATGCTTTTCTATTTTAGCCTTTCCTCGCCATTTATTTTTCCCAAGTTTTAAATTTTCTGTTTGACTGACATATAATGATTTACATATTTATGGGGTACAAGATGAAATTTTGCTTCATGTATACAATGAGTAATGATCAAATCGGGGTAATTAGGATATCCATCACCTTAACTATTTAGTATTTCTTTGTGGTGAGAACATTCAAAATTCTTCCTTTTAGCTCTTTTGCAATATTCAGTGCATGTGTTGTCACTGTAGCCACCGTAAACACCAGAATGTTCTCCCCACCTTCCTCTCCCAGGCTTTGTCCTGCCTCAGCTAGGCTCAGGGGAAGTGTCATGCAGACCCAGCTTCCGGCAAATAAGATTACCATACTTCACTGCTTATGGGAACCCCTAACTTTGTAGGTCTCCTCACTGGACTCTGGGAGCAAGGCATCACCTGGCCAGGACTCTGTCCCTGACCCTCCCTGAGATCCTAATAGGGTGGGATAGAGAAGACTGGGAAGAGGTACAACAAATTCTTCAGGCTTGCAGAGCCTTCTCAAAAGCTGGATAGCCTCAGTTCTTGGCACCTCCATTCATTCATGCATCCATTCATTTTTTTAGAGAGGGAGAGAGAGGGGAGAAAGAACGGGTGTGCCATGGCCTTTTGCCACTGCATACGAACTCCACGTACATGGGCCACTTGCTGCTTGTGACTTTTACGTAGGTACTGGGAATTTGAACCCAGGTCATCAGGCTTGGCCAGCAGGTGCCTTTAACCACAGAGCCATTTCCCATGCTTGGCTTTTGGCAGCTCTTCTGAACGTGCAAATTTTTAACAAGATCACCTCAGACCATTATCTTTGACTTCTCTCTCATCTGGCTTTACTAAACAGAAAGAAAAATAACAATAAGAAAGAAATCATGATCACAACCTTCTTTTATTTCTGCCCTGAGCTCTTATGTCACACAATAATCTCATTTTCTTGATTAGCAAAATTAGCATAATATTATTATACTACATGCAATAATATTACAGTTTAAGAGAGGAACCTCTCAAAAAAAAATCTCTGACGAAAACACTGAAGTACTTACTGTGCTTGTTAAATCCTAGCTGTGGAAAGTCAAGAGCTCTGCTTTGCCTCCTTCCCTTAAATGCGGGGCTTCTCACAGCCTCTCTTGCCTCCTTGGGAAAGAACTGTGTCTTCCTTCCTTCCCTTAAGTTCCCCTTCTAAAGCTCTAAGTTATAATAAAATCTTTCTGAACCCTATCCTCTGATCTATGGATTTTATTCTTTGAATTCATAAGACAAGACTCTGGAGACCCCCTCAAATTATCAGTACATTGGCATATTGTATTGATGCATTGGTGAGGAACCCCAAAATTCCTGTATCATTATTGATTCATGGGCTGGGGACATAATTCCTCTCATGAGAGATTCACGAGGGACCTACACTAGGTCATAGCATTTTACTTGCTTTTGGGGTTTATTGTTTGTAAGGTCTCACCCTAGCCCAGGCTGACCTGGAACTCACTCACAGTGATCATCCTACCTTTGCCTCCCAAGTCTGGAATTAAAGGCATGCACCCCCACGTCCAGCTAGGCCACAGGGTGTTAGTGGGATTCACACGCAGCCTGCTGCCAAGAGCCACGTCTGTTTCCATCCTCCTCCTCCTTCCTAGTTCACAGTGTGTACCCTAAATCCAGTCATGTCCTGATACCCTCCTTCACATACTCTGTCTTCCCCTGTCCCTTCTCGTTTCATCTTAACCATCCTACCTCTAGTTACACTTCCAGAAGGACCCCTGAGTGAAAGCCAGGAGACTAGGAGCAGGCAGGAACCCCAAAATATGATGTGGTCTAAACCAGCCCACATGTCACTTTAAAGGAAACATCTGGGAACTTTGGTGAGCCCATACTGCCCAGCATCTCAGTGCAGATGTATAATTCAGAAGTATAAAACACAGCTTGACACGGGTCAAAGTTCAGCAAGCATGCGACTTCTCAGTACATTCCCATCTGACAGCTAACGAAGGACAAAGCTGGGAATAAAAAAGAACTTGATTCAAGACTTCTAAAAAGGTGTTCCCCTCAGTAATGGTGGACAAAAATAACTGACACGCCTTGACTCCACCCACTCTAATTTATAGCGCAAACCTCACTATCGAGATAATGTGACAATTGTTACACATCAATAATCATAAATAGAAATGACTGATAGGGTGTCTTTGCTGAATCTTTTCTGCCATTTGGCTGCTTAGAAACCATAGGAAGTCAGCCATGGTGGTGAATTAGAAAACCAGAACAACAGAAATCATGGCAGCTCAGCCCCTTATTCCCCGGGGCACTGGGCAAAGCTTCTTGCTACAGGACTGACTTGAACAAAGTAGAAAAAAGGGAAGGAAGAAGTGTGAAGGAGCACACTCCCAAATTTGTTTTCACCTCACGAGAGCCAAATACCTCGTGCTTTTCAACACATCCTTTATTTTAAAACAGTGTCTGGTCAAGCCTTACAGAAACCTTAGTCTGAGCTAAGATTTAAAAAAAAAATGGAACGGAACAAAAAAAGATAATATTCATAAATTAGGTTTCTACTTTTAAAAGGCACAAGCGTTGTGGTGGGAAGCAACCAAAAGTAGAATTTGTTAGGAAGCCAGTGACAATTAGAACTGTCATGGGGTGGCGTAATCACCCCGAGATCGGCAGAGTTGGGGTGGGACCAGGGAGGGGAGGGTTGCTATTAGAGAGAGACTCGGAGGCAGCACCCCTAATGTCTTCAGGACACCTGGGATTGCAAAGTCTGCACATGCCAAAAAGCTTTGACAAGATCCTGGCAAAGAGCAGGTCAGCCCGATTACCTAGTCCAGAAGTGAGTGGGAAGCGTGCCCAGGTACCTAGGAGATATCTCATTATAAGATCAAGAGAATTTCAGAGGAGATGTGCATTCCTTTTCTTTGAGCATTGTGTAGAGTACAGGTTGAATATCTTTCACCTAAAAATCCCAAATCCAGAAAGTTCCAAAATCCAAAATTTATTAAACACCAGCATGGAACTCCAAGTAGAAAAGTCCCTCCCATGAAACTTTCATGCACAAAACTATTAAAAATATTTTTATATTTTATTTATTCATTTTTATTCATTTTCAAGGGGGAAAGAGAGACAGAGAGAGAAAGAGAGAGAGAGAGAGAGAATGGGCATACCAGGGCCTCCAGCCACTGCCAATGAACTCCAGATGCATGTGCCACTTTGTGCATCTGGCTTTACGTGGGTATTAGAGAATCAAACAAGGTTGTCAGGCTTTGAAAGCAAGCACCTTTAACCACTAAGCCATCTCTCCAGTCCAAATTATTAAAAATATTGTGTCAGATAACCTTTAGGTAGGGCATTATATAAGGTAGATATGAAACATACATGAATCAAATGTTTAGACTTGGATGTTATCCCCAAGATATCTCATTACAGATATGCAAATATTCCAAAATACAAGAAAATCTGAACCTAAAGGCTTTCTAGTCCCAAACATTTCTGATAAGGAAACTAAGCCCACGCATAGTGCGGCTGTGGTGTAGGGTTACAGGATAGTTACTTGGAAACTCTCATTCCTGGGAAAAAATTTTATTTACTGTCATCTAGAGAGAGGGGAGCATTCTCTAATATCACAAAAAAGTGGGTAGGAGTTTAGACACCTACCTCCCAAGATAGCAGGAGTTTAACATGAGAAGAAAAAAGTTAATTGTATGCGATCCATAATCCAAAATATTTCTACCCGAGGAAAACTATCTCCAGTGTTCTGTTTTCCTCAGGCGCTTATGGATTGTAAGACATTCTGTTCCTAGAGGTCGATGAAGCACAGAGTGTGTGTGGGGAGAGGGGCACGGGTGTTTGTGTGTGTCTCATCACAAATTTCTGTGCATCTCATGTACCCTCCTGACATCCAGCCTCAAGCAGGAGAGTAGCGTGGCCTGGCTCCAAATCCAAATTAGGAAATGAGTGGCCAGATGGGAAAGCTCTCGCTCGCCCGAGCATAATACTCTCTGTGCCAGGCCAAGACACACAAGTGAGTGATGAGGGGCAGCCTGGAGCTCGGGCCAAGCCAGTGCCAAATGACATCAAGCAATGGACCAAGGCCAAGGCTAAGGGAATGTGCCCTGGAGACCCTAAAGACCTTACTGCCCAGCTCAATGATGGGCGATGCTACCCCAGGATTTCACCCCAGAATGACAGGGTTTTTGTGCTTAGGTAAAGTATGCAGACTCCTCATTGCCCACAGCTCTCTGAGAGGTGTGATTGCATGCAGCCAGCGGCTAATGGTAGAGGTCTTCTCCTGGCCTGGGGATCAGACCTGAGTCAGGATGTGCCAATAGCAGGAAAGAAGAATCCACAGCCTGCTTGTCTGTTTCTCTGTGCCTCACATACCTGTGTTTCTTTCCCTGTCAGCCTGGTTTCTCTCATCCGAGGTCAAGTAGTAACCACAGATGGCACTCCCCTGGTCGGTGTGAATGTGTCTTTTGTCAAGTACCCAAAATATGGCTATACCATCACCCGCCAGGATGGCACGTAAGTAGCTTTGTGAGGCCCATACCTACTCAGGATCAAGTACGGCTGGTATTCATGCCAAGAGAAGGAGGGCACTGTTGGCTTGGAACCATGTGGCTCCTGTTGTAGACAGAGATGGCCACCTGCCAAGACCTCTAGGGAGGATTCCCCCAAAGATGTGTCATGCTTGGTAGTGTGGTATTCCAACCAGAAAATAAACAGAAAGGCCAGTTGGTTCTGGGTGGCTGACAGCCATCGCTGTTCTGTTTTCATGTCAGGTAAATGCTATTCTGTGTGTGCTGGGGGTGAGGGTGGGGGTGGGTTCTAGAAAGAAGAAGGGACGGTAACTCTTAGGAACTAACTCCGATCTGAAATCAAAGGCAGTGCAGGGTGACAAGAATCCACAAGACACGGTGTCCTGCGGTGATCCCCTTCTGCTTTCATCTATGGCTTGAGGAGTTGTGATGCTTTTGCTACAGTTTTGAGGGGTGGGCTGTAATCAGAGAAGTCTAATTAAGTACATTTAGCAGTCACCCTGCTGTGTGGAGGACCAGACCTTCCCCCATTACCTTCTGATTGGAAATATGTACCTATTCAGCCCCCACCAGGATGAAAGCCCTGCCACTTCCTTAATCCACTGGGCAGAGAGTTAAAAGTTAAAGAAGAAGAAGGAAAAAAAAGACACTTATAGAAAGAAAATAATACTCTGGACTGCGCACATACATATATATACACACATACACACATATACTCAGACATGCATATAGAAACACATGCACACACTATTGTGTTCTCTTATACATATACATGCATTTGCACACACATATACACAAGTGCACATACTATCATGTTCACTTCCCAAGGAAGAAATAGACCATCACTGGATGCAGTTTTCTTTCTACAAAACCAACTCTATAAATCATGGATGTGTCATGCAGGAAGAACAGTGATTGTTGCTTCCTCTGTGAAGAGACCAGCCTGATTTTCCATGTTCTCATGAAACCTTGCAGGCAGTTTCAAACATTCCCATGGTAGCCTACACGCATGTGCCCCACATTGAAACCTGAAGAAGGGACCTAATGACACAAAGCAAAGCCTCCAGACAAACGTACCTCACCTTCCTAATGAACCCACTGTATGTCAGAAAGATTATAAATGCATGAAACTGTACCCAACCTACCAAACACGGGACCCAGCAGCACACTGACTCAGCCTGCACCGAGAGTGCAGTGCCAGCTAGCATTAGCCCAGGAACAGATCAAAATTCAGGCCACATTTTCTACTGCACGTAGATGCGTTTCTACCACTGGAAAGTTGAAAATCCCAAGTCAAACCATCATGAGAAGTCACCACCTTCACCAAATCTCACTCAGATGCTCCATAGCCAGATTTAATTCTTTGGAAGCACTGAGATGGCAAATAAGCCCCCATACATAGCCTTTGGCCCTTATTGATGCTTAGAAACCAGTATTCCTAGGGTTGGCTGGTCATTTGATTAGATGATTTGTTTTTGAGATTGTCCTACCATGTAGCCCAGGCTAGCCTCAAATTTGTGGCTATCCTCCTGCTTCTTGAGTGTTGAGATTACAGCTTGTGCCATAACACCAGGCTGTGAAAACAGCTTTTTTGATGATTATTATTATTGGTGGTGGTGGTTGGTTGGTTAATTGGATGATTGGTATTTTGCAGTACTAACGATTGAACCTAGGGCCTCACACATACTAGGCAGGCACACTACACTGAGCTATCTCCCCAGCTCCATGGATTTTGGTTTTTTGTTTTTGTTTTTGTTTTGTTGCAATGTCTTACTTTATATTTCTGACTGGCCTAAAACTCACTTTGTAGCCCAGGTTGGCCTTGAACTTACAGTGATCTTCCTTCCTCTGCCTCCCTAGTACTGGGATTACAAGCGTGCACAACCACACTTGTGAAGTCTAGAAAGTCCTATAAGACAGCACATGAAGACACTGGCTGAGTCTTTGGTCTCTGTCTGCCCTCTTCCTCCTGTACTCCCTCCCTCTCAGACATTTCTTCATTAATTATGGTCCAAATCCACCTTCCAGATCATCTTTCTCTGCATCCAAACTCTGGCAAAGTCATGAAAGTTGCAAGGGGCGTCTGGTAATGTCCTGGGAATCCCATCACCTATTCAGGAGTGCAGTGTGGACTACACACTTGCAGGTTGATTCTTTCGTGAAAGCTAGAAAGAATTTTGTTTCAAGACTTTTTGGAGGCAGAATCTCACTACGGAGGCCAGGCTGTTCTAGAACTTGGAGTTCTACTGCCTCAGCTTCCCAAGTGCCAGGATTGCAGGCATGTCTCAAGACATCTGACCCTGTTGCGTATTCAATGCAAAACTGACCCCAGCAGCAAACATACCCAATAAATATATAAAAAAAACTAGCTAACTACTGTGTGAACTAATGTTGTATGCATACTCTGATATTTACCTTAATATTTATGTGTTCTTGGACTGGAGATATAGCTCAGTTAAAGGCACTTGCTTGCAAAACCTGATGGCCTGGGTTTGATTCCCCAAATATACAAAGTGGAGCATGTGTGTGGAGTTTGTTTGCAGTGGCAAGAGGCCCTGATGAGCCTATTGCCCCCACCTCTCTCTCTGCTTGCAAATAAATAAATAAAATATTTTTCAATAAAAACATATTTATGTACTCCTTGTATCCATATAAAAACCACCAAACCTGGGGCAGTTCCATGGATAAAGTACTTGATGTACAACTCTGAGAAACAGTTCAGATCCCAGACCCCATCTGAAAACCAAAAGCTGTAACAGGCTTCTGCATCCCCATGTGCCTACTTAGAGATGGGAGGCAGAGATGGGAGCATTTCCTTGACACTAAAGAATGGAACAATGAATGAGAACCTGCCTCACACAAGGTGGAAGGCAAGGACTGACCTTTACACAGGCGCCATAACATGCACATACACTTACATGGACATGTGCAGACATACGCACACGCTAAATAAATACAGGTCGATAAATAAGTATTTATAAAAACACTAAGCCTAAAACCAACACAGGATGAGACCTGTGGTCAGTAGACTTGCACTCAGTCTGTTTTCACTGAGAGTTGATGGCAAAAGATTCTGAAGTGAGTAAGACAGAAATACCACAGCCCTCAAAGGGCTGAGATGCTAGCAGAATGGCACTTAAAATTGGGCCACTTCTCGTCACTAACCTCCACTCTTTCTGTTAACTGGAGGGAAGCTCTCTTTGCTTTATTTGATGGGTAGTTCTCCATCCGGGTCTTGAGGTACAAACCGGAATATGGTTGAAGAAACACTGGCTATGGTTTCCAGAAACAGAGCCAGGGTGGGTCGGAAGCCTGCGATTGTGAAAAAATGCCCTGTGTTGTTCTGTTAGAGCCGCACTATTTACTTCAGGATCAAGTACTATTTTCTGTTGAGGACCAGACAGTGAATAGCTCAAGCTCTACTGGCTGTGTGATTTCTGTCCCTATGGCCTGAACCCAGCCACAGAGAATACATAAGCAATGAAGAGAGCCATGTGCCAACGAAATGTAATTGTCAAAACAGGTGGAGGCTGGACCTCATACCTGGGCTAGAGTCTACTCATCCTTGCTCTGTACTCGGCATATTTCATCCTCTTGGTTACACTATGGGTCAGTATCATTATTACCATCTGTTGGAGAAATAAGTGTGAGCTCAGAGAGGGCTGGTCACTTACCTAGAGCTGTGCAATCGGGAAGTGGTAGTTTGGGTTCCAGCCTAAGCCATCTGCCTGCAAAGCTCCCCTGCGTCTCTGGGATTTGCCTCTCCCACTGCCTTTAGGCAGGGCTGCTTGAGCCCCTGGCATCCTCCGCAGACGGGTTCACCTCTCTCAATTGACCCCCTCCAGGTTCGATCTCATTGCCAATGGGGGCGCAGCCCTGACTCTGCACTTTGAACGAGCTCCGTTCATGAGCCAGGAGCGCACGGTGTGGCTGCCGTGGAACAGCTTCTACGCCATGGACACCCTGGTGATGAAGACTGAGGAGAACTCCATCCCCAGCTGTGACCTCAGTGGCTTCGTCCGGCCTGATCCAATCATCATCTCCTCCCCTCTGTCCACCTTCTTCAGCGCTGTCCCTGGGCGGAACCCAATTGTGCCTGAGACCCAGGTAGGCATGGTACAACTTCCCAATCCAAACGCATCAGCCAACATTCTCCCATCACATCTGTGTGTGTGTGTGTGTGTGTGTGTGTGTGTGTGTGTGTGTGTGTGTGTGTGTGTGTGTACACGCATGCATGCATACGCTCACCAGAAACCAATAATAATGGGGGGAGAGAGACACTGTAGGGTTTAGAGCCCCGTTGATATACTTGCAGACATTGACTGTCACTAGAGTTTTTAAAAAACAAAAACAATCTACATATGTGCAAGCCACCTGTAAATTGCTTTTTTATTTCTGTTAGTCATGGAGATACATGATAAGAGGCGCTTTAATGATCTACACGGGTGTTACGACAGAGGGCATATTACATTCCTGCATCCCTGTTGCTTTATACCAATTGTCAGTGGAAGTTGCAGGTTCATATAATTACAGCCTCTGTGGCCTCTGTGCATGCAGCTAGCAATAAAGCCTGCTGTTCTTATTTACATCTTTTGCCAACAGTGTGGTTTTTTAAAAGAAACGCAACAGTGACCAAGAATGATTATTAATCCAAAAATCATAACCTCAGCCCCTTCGCTCCATGATGTAGGATGAAGTTTGGGTTGCTTTTCCTCCTCTCTCTCTCTCTCTCTCTCTCTCTCTCTCTCTCTCTCTCTCTCTCTTTCTCTCTCTCTCTCCCCCCCCTCCCCTGTGGGAAGTGATTCACACACCCACATGGGGTGTGATACTTCAGTGAGCGAAGCAGCACACATAGGCTGCAGGGCTGTGTTTGATGTAAATCTACTCTATGTTCCCCTCCAGGTTCTTCATGAAGAAATTGAGCTCCCGGGCTCCAATGTGAAACTCCGTTATCTGAGCTCCAGAACAGCAGGATACAAGTCACTGCTGAAGATCACCATGACCCAGTCCACAGTGCCCTTGAACCTCATCAGGGTTCACCTGATGGTTGCTGTCGAGGGCCATCTCTTCCAGAAGTCATTCCAGGCTTCTCCCAACCTGGCTTACACGTTCATCTGGGACAAGAGAGATGCTTATGGCCAAAGGGTATACGGGCTCTCCGATGCTGTTGGTATGCGCTACTTTAACCGCTTAGCCCTTGTGCCCCCCCCCCAGGCCTCAGTTAGGGTAATTTAATCACTATGACCTCAGTTCCTGTATATTCTAGGCACTGTTCTAGTAAATAAAGGCAGAGATCAATAAGACAGACAGTATTGCTATTCCATGAGCCTTACTTTCCAGTGGAGGGCCCAGATAAGAAAGACTGATCACACAAGGAAATACAAAGCCAAGACAAGTGTTAATAAGAAAATAAGCCATGTGTGGTGGTTCACACTTTTAATCCCAACACACAGGAGGCTGAAATAGGAGGATAGCCATGAGTTCGAAGCCAGCCTGGGGTTGCAGAATTCCAGATCAGACTGGGTAAGAGTGAAATGCTGTATTGCAAAAACAAAAAGGGAGGGACAGAAGGAAGGAAGGAAGGAAGGAAGGAAGGAAGGAAGGAAGGAAGGAAGAAAGAAAGAAAGAAAGAAAGAAAGAAAGAAAGAAAGAAAGAAAGAAAGAAAGAAAGAAAGAAAGAAAAAAGAAAGAAGAAAGAGAAGATGGAGAGATGCCTCAGCAGTTAAAGGCACTTGGTTGCAAAGCCTGACTGCCCAGGTTCTATTCCCCAGTATCCATATAAAGCCACATGTACAAAGTGGCACATGCATCTGGAGTTTGTTTGCAGTGGCAAGAGGCCCTAGGCATCCCTTCATTCTCTCTCTCTCTCTCTCTCTCTCTCTCTCTCTCTCTCTCTCTCTCTCTCTCTCTCTCTCTCTCTGCCACATGCACGTGTGCACACATACACACACACACTTTCTCTGCTTATAAATAAATTATTATTTTAGACAAGAAGGTTGAGTGATACATAATGAGGAGGAGGGGCAACTGTGGACGGCAGTGTTCAGGGGAGGCTCCTTGTGGTCCTCAGTAGAGTGACATCTGTGCGCATACTTGAAGGACAGGAAGAGCCTTGTGAAAATCAGAAGCACACTCTGGGCAGGGAGAGTGAGGTGTTGGGGGACAGCTGCTAAGATGTGGCAGATAAGGAAGGTGTTCAAGGTAAAGTCGGGTGGTGGGGCAGGGCTGGCTCATGTTCCAGAGAGTGTAAATGGTACTGAATGGACCTCAAGTATCAGAGACGGGGCTTGAGGAACTCAGGGAACCATGCTGTGTGTTTCCTGGCTTGGTCTTTTTTTGTAGGGTGGGGGCTCATCCTCAGAGAAAGGTCCTCTGGTTACTGGATTTGTGAGGTATGGGTTAGTATCTGTCTGGCATCTTCCTGTTTGTGGAAAGCAGGCTGGGATTGGTTGAAATCCTGCATCCTGGATTATCTCCACTGGCAGATTTAGGACTCTCAGGAACTATGAGGAAAGTGACCAAAGTGAGAAGCCAGCAAACTCAGGCATTCCCTTTGTTCAAAGAGTGTTGTTATAGGTCCCTCGTCTTGAGTAACCTCTCAGTGGCCCAAGGAAACATTATTAAAATCTCCATGGTGTGGCTGGGCAGAAGGAGAGGGCCCAGGCTATGCCCCAGCATTCAGCTTCACCCTTCAGTGGAGTTAGTAACTCAAAGTGGCAGAGTTATTTTAGCACCTAATATGTGGCCCAGGACAATTCTCCTTCCTCCAAAATGGCCCAGAAAAGCCAAAAGGTTGAACACTTCTAAATCCTAGTCTTATATAAAACACTGGCTAATCAAAAAATATATATATTATATCTGGATTTAGCCTATATTGAAACAATAACCAATATCACAAAGTAAATAATTCACCTATATGCTCAATCTTCTGTCATTATCAGCTCTTAATGATATCTGTCTCTCCATACCCATTCATTCTCATTCTCTCTCTCTTTCATTCTATCTTTCTATCTATCTATATCTATATATAGATAGATAGTGCTTTGAATCCACAACATTATTATCATAACATCATAATTTCTTAGTATCATCAAACAAAGCAACAGCTTGTCATCGTTCAGTATTTCAGTTGATGGCCAGGCATGGTATATTAACACACCTGTAATCTTAGCTTGGAAGTCTGAGACAGGAGGATTGTGAGTTTCAGATCTACCTAAACTGCATGGTGAAACCCTGTCTTGAAAAAAAAAGAAAAAGAAAATTTTTCATTGTCTCTTGAATAGACTATTAGTGCCTTAATCATTAAGGTGGTATAAGATCCACCTTTTACAATTGGGTAGTTTCTCTTACAATTTTTTGTTTCTTTCTTTTTATAAGATAGGGTCTCACTGGAGCCCGGGGTTAACCTGGAATTCACTCTGTAATTCCAAGATGACTTTGAATTTACAGCAATCCTCCTACCTCTGCCTCCCAAGTTCTGTAATTAGAGGTGTGCCCACCATGACCGGCTCTGTTATTTTTTTTTTAATTTTTATGAAATAATGTAATCCTACATTCCCAGTTTCCCTCCTTTAACCTTATTTAATCAGTGAAGAAACTGGACTGCTTTCCTGTGGAAACCCATTTGGTCTGCACATCTGCAATGGTGAACGGGTAACTTCTTAACCCACACCTCCTCCTCCAAATCCATACACAGTTCCTCTTGAGTCTTTCTCAGATCCAGGTTTGGATTTTGTTTTTTAATGGGACAACCTGGCAGTGGGTGCTGTGTTCTCACCCCAAGAGATCCCTGGTGGGTCTGGGTGTCTGATTTCGACAGCCATGGCAGGTCAATGGCTAGATTTCTTAGGTCACCATGGATGGCAGAATGATATTTTAATTCTGTCATTGTGTCTTCATCAATTAGCTGGAATAATTTTATGCAGAGACACTTTCTCATTAACTACTTGGTTATTTGAGCTATGGTTCAAATAAGAAAAAGGGGACAGATACTTGGTTCTTTCCCTTTGTTTACTGGTATATTTCCCTTTGTTTTCAATAAAATTAATAGGATCATCCTCCCAGGATGGAAAATTAATGGTTCTTTGAAAATGCCATGATGAACTCATGGACTGAAATGTATCTAATATGTTTCAATCTATTGAAGTCATTATGCTCTTAATAGCCACAAGGTCCTATCTGGTCATTATGAACCTCTCCAAGCTGATTCTCAAATCCTTTGACATGACCCTTATCACATATCAAGACCATGAGCTAGGCGCTTGTAGTCCTTTGACTACTGGGGTTAGACACTGTTTCTTGGCATTTTCAGAGGACAAGCTAAGAAATGCATGAGGGGAGGTATGTGCTTTGGTTTGTTGTTGTTTTAAGATTAAAAATATACCCTTCATTCATATCAACACTTCTATATCAGAATTTTTTTAAAGCTGTTGAGAATCCCCAAAGGTGACACACATAGTTAAGAGCTTAATGTAGTAGGAACAGCAGTAATAACAATGCCTCATATTTCTAGAGCAGCGATCCAATTAAAGATGTATGGTATCTCTGTATTTGGTCTCAGAAACTGAAACCTCATTTCATATGGGGGAAAGTACATTAGAGTCAAGGCTGGAGCCAAACTGAGAGATCCATGACCATCCCCCTCTCGCACTCCCATTTATACGTGTGGGAAATGCAAGGTTTTTAAAAACAACATTTCAGATTCTTACACCCATTGAATTTCACTATAACTAGCAGGATATACTTCTTTGGCTGCCAGCCTCTCTTGGTACTTTCTAAAACCATGAAGATTATTAGTTCATGACTCCCAAGGATACCAAACTCTGTCACTAATCAAATATTTTGTATAAAATGACATAATAGGGCTGGAGAGATGGCTCAGCATTTAAAGGCACTTGCTTGCAAAGTCTGATGGCCCAAGTTCAGTTCCCCAGTACCCACATAAAAACTCAGATATACAATGCCGTAGTCAGCCACACGCTGCTGGGATAAATCTCCAAACCAGGCACAATCTGGGGAGGAAAGTATTTATTAAAGTAACAGATCCAGGGGAAGTTCAATAATGAAGAAAAAGGCTGGTCCCCTTTCACAGATTCAAGCAGAGAGAAAATCCCACCCTGCACCTTCAGCCAACTTTCACTCCAACTAGCAAAACCACAGGACCTTCAGGCCTCAGCTCACACTGCCCTTTACATATTTATCACTGGAATTTTACATCCACCTTAGAAATACCCTAGGAGGCCAGGCCAAGGTGACACCTCCTCCAGCCAGGAAACTGGAGACAAATCTTTAATATACTTTTGAATCTATTGGGGGACATGGTTAGACATCTTCAGTACAGATGAATTTTTTTTCAAATATGTTTAATCCATGCGTGGTTGGTTGACTCCCAGCATGCAGAGACCGAAGCCAGCAAATCCAAGTGCTTTCGCTGGCACCAGCCATTGCCCCCAGAATCTCCTTATTAAGGAATCACTGAACTTCCAAAGGCCTTCCTCCTAATGAATGAGAAATAAGCCATGTAAGACATAGCATTCCATGAATAGCAGGCTGATAAAAACTCCCTCCCTAATCCTCCCATCCATGTCTAGAGGAGACTTGTACAAAATTAGGTTTTGAAATAACTCCTCTCCTCCCTCCATGTAGCTGGGGTCATTTTGAAAGCCATGTATTCATTACAAAGATCTTTCCATCCATCCATCCATCCATCCCCTA
Source organism: Zapus hudsonius (assembly GCA_004024765.1). NCBI lineage: Eukaryota > Metazoa > Chordata > Mammalia > Rodentia > Dipodidae > Zapus > Zapus hudsonius. Next base: position 33,670 of record PVHP010002715.1, read on the forward strand.
GAGTGCAACTGAGTAGAGTTCAAGGTTGAGTTCAGCTCAACATCTGGATTTAGTGTTGTAGAATCACAGTGAGCAAAGAGATCATCCTACCCCTGAGGCAGAGCTTTGGAAACAGTCTGTACCACTGTGAACACCTGGTGCTTATTCTCCCCTCGCTAGGAAGCTATGGAATAAAGTCAGTCCTGTCTCTCTCTGCTCTATCCATTGTCTTGCAGTGTCTGTTGGGTTTGAATACGAGACCTGCCCCAGTCTCATTCTGTGGGAGAAAAGGACAGCCCTGCTCCAGGGATTCGAGCTGGACCCTTCCAACCTGGGTGGCTGGTCCTTGGACAAGCACCACATCCTCAATGTTAAGAGCGGTATGTGGGGGACTGGAGATGTGTTTCTGGGTTTAGCACTTGCCAAGCATATGTGAGGTGCCGGGTTCCATCCCTGGTACTGCAAAACATGAATGAATGAATGAATGAATGAGTGAGTGAGTGAGTGAGTGAGTGAGTGAATGAATGAGTGAATGAATGAATGAATGAACGAATGAACTTATTCTCTCTAGCCTTGACATCTAAGTGGTAGATCTTCTCTTCCCCTCGGTCATTTTCTACAAGCACCTCCAAAATTCATGTGTTTCCCCATCTTATTTTAAATGTCAATAAGATTGGACTAGTCTGTCCATTGCAGCAACATTACCTTATGTACCTCGACACCCATCTTCGCTTATCCCTCCAGATGGCATCTTGCTCATGCCCCACCTTTGGGGGTGGCTCGCTCCTTGCTGCTCTCAGCACCATGAGGTATCGGAAAAGCAGTACCCAAAGGAGAGGTTTCCTAGTTCTTTTTCTCTTCTCCTTATCGCTTCCACCCCCTCAGTAGCCCAGTCCGAGAGTCCTCCCCAGAGGACAGTGAAACCATTGCCCTTTCCTCTCCTCCTCCAGGAATACTGCACAAAGGCACAGGGGAGAACCAGTTCCTCACCCAGCAGCCCGCCATCATCACCAGCATCATGGGCAATGGCCGCCGCAGGAGCATCTCCTGTCCCAGCTGCAATGGCCTCGCCGAGGGCAACAAGCTGCTGGCCCCTGTGGCTCTGGCTGTGGGGATCGATGGAAGCCTCTTTGTTGGTGACTTCAACTACATCCGGCGCATCTTTCCCTCCCGAAATGTGACCAGCATCTTGGAGTTACGGTAAATGGCCACATGGGCAAACATCTGCTCTCTAGCTCCCTCCTGCTCCTGAATTTCTGCACGTGAAAGATGGTTAAATCCGGGGTTCTCAGAGAACATATGATCAAAAAAACTAGGCCCCAAATCAACTAAGGTTTGAGGGGGGAAATTGCTTAATGCCATCCCCATATTTGAAACAATTGTCAATGACTCATTTGCAAACAAGGGCAGCATCTTTCTGTCCCCAAACTATTAAAGGGTCAAGTGTCTTGTAGTTTTGAAAAGCTCGGTAGAAGCTTTCAATGCACATCCAGGTATGAGGACCATGATGTTCATTTGTGAATTCCTGAGGTTTCATTAAGTGGAACCTCACTGGGGGCCTTGCTGTAACTGCTGTGGACCTTTGCGCACTCACGAGGATACTATGGATGCAGCATACTTGTATCAGGTCTTATGAGGGAGTTTCTTACTGCCCTGGAGATTCCTTATGGATGTGTCTTGCTATTGTGCTGAGAAAATGTTGAGTCTTCAATACTCTTGGAAATGATTTTGAAAGTTGCCCCAAGTCTCCTTATTAAGGAATCAAGTTTCAGAAGAGGGATTCTCTACAGAGAGGGAGAAATTATTCCAGAAATCTCTGAATTTGGTGATTTTGGTATATACAATGTTGCAGGGACTTTCTGGCTAGGAGAAAAAAAAACCTCAGTGGTTATATTTGTGGTCTGGTAAGGAGCCGCCAACCAAATCATGTGGACAAATAAAAAGTAATTTTAGAGGGGGCATTGGGGATAACAACTCATTGTTTGCCCACTAAATAATGAAACTCATTATGGATAATAAATTAATAAATAAAAAGTAATTTTAAGTAGCACTGGATACTTTGAGGAAAATCTACCAGGGTAAGACATAGGGCCAAAGTGGGTAGCAGAGATAAGACAGACATGAGATCCTTTGATACTGGGTGAATTTGAGTTGGGCCCTGAGTGATGGAGTCAGCCATGAGAAAAGCAGGGAGAAAGCATTCCAGGCATAGGGAAGTTGTGAAAAAGCCCTGCTACTAACCAGTCACCAGTATTGAAGGGATCCATCCAAGTCCAGTGTGGCTGTGCGCTCAGCAGAGCATCCTCAAAGGGAGCCAGAGAGCTCAGGAAGAAACCAGTGCTTGAAGACTTACTGACAAGTGTCTGCTTGCACACATGTGTGTAAATTGCAACCCTGTTGCAGTGGAAAGCCACTAGTTTGAAATAGAGGGTAGAATTGATATGACCTGATTACCAGTTTTTAAAGATGGTTCATGTGTAGAATGGAAAATGGAGATGGCAGAATGAGGTGGGGGGCAGGGCCCTAGCAATGGTGCAGGATGGGAGGAATGGTGATTTGGACTAGAATGGTGGTGGAAGAGATGAAGCCCTCTGATGGAGATCTATCTTCTAGTTCAACCTGATGGATCCAGGTGTAAAGAATAAAGACAGAGAGAGAAACAGAGACAGAGATAGAGAGAGGAGAGAACGAGCCCCTAAGATGTGGGCCTGAGCCAGGAGTGAATGCTAGTGTTTCTGATGAAGCCTCAGTTACCATGTGAATGGACATAGAAGCCGCTGGCCATACTTGCATCTTGATGTCTGTGTTAATTACTCTTGCATCACTAGGACCAAGCATCTGAGAGGACACCCTTGCATTTATTATGTTTATCTAGCTCATGAGTTCAGAGGGTTCAGCCTATCTTTGCAGGAAGGGTGTGGTAGATCTGCTCACATTGTGGAAGACAGAAAGCAGAGTAAACCAAGAGTGGTGGTGCGTGCCTTTAATCCAGCACTGGGGAGGCAGAGGTAGGAGGATTCCCCCTTGAGTATGAGACCAGGCTGGGACTACAGAGTGAGTTCCAGGTCAGCCTGGTCTAGAGTGAGACCCTACATCAGAAAAGAGAGAGAGAGAGAGAGAGCAGAGCCTTAACAAAAATGGTTAGGGCAAGAAACAGCCCCAAGGACATGACCCAGTGACCTACATCCACCAGCTACACTGCATCTCCCACAATTCTACTTTGCTACAGTCTACTAAAATGTTTTAGTCCAACAGTGGATTAAAATACTCACTAGGTCAGAGCCCTCATGATCTAATCCTCTCTGGAAACACCCTCACAGACACACAGGCACTTCTCAAGCCAATCAACTTGGCAATCAGTGTCCTGAACTCCCTGCTGAGAAAGACATCAGTGGCCAGGCCACCAGCAGCTTCTGCTGACTATTCCTGGGTATCAACTGTGCCAGGCCCGAGAAGGGTAAAAGAGACCAGAGGAAGCAGCAGTTCCACCCTGAGGGCACTGAAGCCTCCCTGGTCCAGAGGGTGTTAACCGGGCATGATGTGAGTTGCACACAGGCTGGCCTTTGAGAGAACAGGAGAGATGGGACTTGGGTTCAAGGATCACCCTGCTGAGGATGAAAGTGAGCACCCGGAGAAGTAGATATAGTTCAAGCTGAGCTGAGAAAGCATAGAAATTGTCGCAGACACAGAGCAGGAGGCTGTGGGTACTGGGAGAAGCTGCTATCTCCAAAAGATGAGGGGGGACGGACAAAGTGGAAGGGGCTGGTTCAGCCTGAAGCAAGCTGACAGCAAGCCACATGCCCTCAACCTCCCCAGGGAAGTCTTCCCAGGATCCCAGGAAAGCCTTCTTCTCAGGCCAGCCACGGGGAGGCTGGAGGAGGCTTGTGGGCTGCATTGGGCTTTTTTTTAAAAAAATTGTCCATAATGAGTTACATTGTTTAGTGGGCCAACAATGAGTTGTTATCCCCAATTCCTCGTTGCCCCCCCTCCCCATACCCAGTCAGCTGGATATCCTCCTCCGTGGGCCCTCTGGATCCATTGGGCTTTTTTATGATGAGTTAATCTGCCATTTGGCTCTTCTTCCTTCATCGGGGTCTTCCTGCTCAAGATCAAATTAGAGCTGGGCGTGGTGGTCCATGCCTTTGGTCTCTGCACTCGGGAAGCTGATGAGATAGGAAGATTAATGTGAGTTCCAGGACACCCTTGCCTATAAAGTGAGTTCTAAGTCAGCCTGGACTAGAGTGATACTCTGCCTCAGAAAAAAAAAATCAATAAATAAAAAGTCAAATTAACATTGACCTTCAAAATCTTCACTCGTGTTTCTTGCTCAGCTTGAAATATTTACTCACCTGGCTACCTCTTCCTGTCCACCCATAATCTGAACTGAGGGTACCCTCTCCCATGAAGCCTGATCACTTAGAAGAAATAATCCCCACCCTCCTCTGGGAAGTGTAACATACTAGATTTCCATTAGAGTTGTCACAGTTACTGCCTTGTTCACTTATTTCAGTGAAGATCTTGAGTGTAAACTTCTGTAGGGTAGATACCATGTTCTCTATCACTGCCTGCCTAGAGCGGTGTCCAGCCCCATCCCAGGTACTCAAGATAGGGTGCTTGAGTTAAGGAACCAGTCTATCCCTCTTGTTGGACTCGGCCTTCGATTCTACGTCTCCAACTGTTGTGACCCCGATACCGATGGAGCAAGCTAATGGACCAGACAAAGGAAATCACAGCAAGCCCACATGGTAACATTGAGGACAGCTTGAGGGACCATGACTCCCAATTCCTCTCCATAGCTGGGGTTTCTCCTCCCCCCTTTTTAACTGCCTTTAGACCTGCTCATACTTTCATCAGCCAGGAACCCAGAGCCGATTAGAAGCTAAGCTTTTATAAGAACACTGGTTTCATTCTTCTTTTCTTCCCACTCCGTATCTGAAAACAAAGGGCTGTCAATCCCTTCTCTTCAGATCAGCCAGCCGCAGAGGGAGGGGAGGGGAGGGGGAGACCTGTCTTGCCTGTGTTGTTTTCTCCCTTGCCAGTTGGCAGCTGAGTGATTTTGGAGTTGGTGCCCACCCCTACCTTTCTCACTCACCCTGGAGCCGAAGCCAAGCCTCCACATTGGGATGTTATTTACATGTTGCCATGGTTCTCACTACCCTCTCCCTCCTGCCTTTGCCCATACGGAACACGCGGGGCAGAGTTCCCATGTCTGATGCTGGAAGGAGCCTTCTATTCCTTTTCCTGGGTGAAATGGCTCTCACCCGTGTGCTTTGATTTAACCTATGTTCAACACCCACTTCCCTGAAAAGCCTAGTATCCCACCTTTAAGAACCCCTCTTCTTACTTGTAATTATCACCCTCTCCACGGGGTCCTTTGACAACCTAAACCCTCTGGAATAGAGTAAATCTGTCAGTCACTAATATTTTAGGGTGAGTCTCTCTCAAAGACAAACCCCTCTTCCTTCCCCAATTTAAGAACATCTTGAGAAATAGACCCCCACCCCACCATGAGGCAGTAAGTGATAAGGCATGGGACAGTATGTCTCTACGTTTACAAAATATGGCCCCTTTTGGTGAACACAACAATATCATTCCTTTTTAAGATTTAAAATTCTTACTAATTTTCCAAGCCAAAAAAAAATTGATGATACTAAGTATTCTCTTCTCCAGTGAACTCACTTCCCCATGTAGGTGTTTTTCCTGTGCCTTATAGGGGAGGGGCATGCCTGCGATGGGGAAAGATGTTTAGGGAAGGGAATTCTCAAGCCCGGACATGTTAGTGCTGGAGGAGGTGGAGATGTAGGAAATTGAGAAACTAAGGAGGAAGGCAAAGGCAGTTTAAACTGGAAATGAAGATCACCAAAGACCAGAGTGTTTGACAAGGACAGGTTCCACTTAGAGTGAGAGAGGACAGTATGGTCACAGTTAGAGAAAGCACAGGCTTCCCCTGGGTCACCTGTGAAGAGGGGGGATCAGGGAAGGAAAGATAACAAAGCCCTCAATCCAGACTCTTTGTGACCACCGTGTCTCCATACAATATTGGAGAGATCTTGCCTCTTCTGTTCAAAGCCTTTTTATCAAGGACAGATGCCAACCTCATAGGGCTAGAGTAGCCAGAGTAATTTTGAAAGTTCCCTCTAAGAAATTTAATAACTCACAATTGTGAATAAAAAGTAAAAATAATAATAATAATTGGCTGGGAAGATGGCTCAATAGGTAAAAGTGCTTGCTTGCAAATCCTGCAGGTTCAGTTCCATGCCCCAGTACCCATATAAAGCCAGATGCACAAAGTGGTGCATGCGTCTGGAGTTCATTTGCAGTGGCAAGAGGCCCTGGTATACCCATACTCTCATTCTCAAATAAATAAAAAAATTTTAATTAAAAATTCTAGAATAGTAAAAATGAAAGGGAATATTATTTAGGATGGCAAGTTCTTTCAAAAGTCAAAAGCTTGGATAAGTACTGCACGATCTAGGAAACCTAGTGTTGTGTTGACTAACTCCTAATACCCTCCCTGGGGGGTTGTCTTTCTTTGCCTTTTAGCTCCATCCTTTTGAATTATCTTTGAGTTTTTGTTGTTGCTTTGTTTTGTTTCTGTTTTGGGTTTTTTTTGTTTTGTTTTGTTTTTTGTTTTTTTTTTTTTCCAAGGTAGGTTCTCACTCTAGCCCAGGCTGACCTGGAATTCACTATGTAGTCTCAGGGTGGCCTCAAACTCATGGTGATCCTCCTACCTCTGCCTCCCGAGTGCTGGGATTAAAGGCATGCGCCACCACACCCGGCTGTTTTTGGTTTTTTGAGAGAGGGTCTCATAGTCGAGGATGGTCAAGAACTATGCGACTAAGGCTGACTTTGAATTCCTGATCCTCCTACTTGTACTTCCAAAGGACCACCATGCCCAGCTCGACTTATGTTTGAATATGACAGTTACTTTCTGATTTTGTTATCTCTAGGAAGAATCGATAACGGTCTTTTTTTCCATATAACTGATCAAAATCTGTTTCAGGTTATGAATGAAGTAGGAACTTTCTTTCATGTTCACAATTATTTGTTGATACTATATAAGTTGTTTGGATTATAAAACTTGAGGAAACCTCCATCAAGTTTCCTTTGTAGTATTTCTGGCCATTTTAAGTTTTCTTACTGTGAATAAACTAATCCTTTTTAAATTGATATTCATTAATCAGTTGCTCCTTGATGTCCTTATGATCATTAAATATAAATTCAACAGTAGGTACCACATGCCCTGAAATGAGACTACATGAATCTACATGTAGGCTTTCACATTACTGAAAGCCTAGACCAGAATGGCTAGCAATAACTTAAGCTAACTGTATACACAAGTCATCTAAGCGCACCTCAAATACCTACTTGGTTCCCAAGAGTCAGAACAGCAACTAAACCATGACCAGCCCAACTCTTCCCAACCCATAGGAGAAAAGATGACACAGGAAGATACACAGTAGTCTCATACTCTTCACATCTCTGAACAGAGTGTCCGGAGACAGAGCTAGTCCAAGACAGGACCTGCCCAGTCCTGAAGAAAGTAGCCTCATCACGCTCCCTGCACTCAGGGACCCACTTCTTTGGCTCTTGCTCTCTCTAATGTATCAGCAATACAGAGATAAGTCACATCCTGTTCTCAAGGAAGTAAGGAAGACGGGCACATCCATATAAATCACAAGACAGGGTGATGACAGCTCTGGCAGACAGGCCGAGAAGGCTGAGAGAGACCCTGAAGCCTTCACAGGGAAGTGAGTGAGACTCTGCAATGTGAACAGCTAATCCATCTCAATTCTTGAGTTGGAGACACCACTTTGTCCTGGAAGAATATGCCTGAAGAGTGTATTGTCGAGGTCATGCGTACAAAGCCTATGTCTATCTTCTGTAATAAGGGCATCTCTACTCACCTGCATAGGTAACTCAAGGATGCTGTTAAATACCCAACAAGTGAATGCCTCTGAACTGGAATAGCCACTTTCATCCATATGATCCTTCAGCATCAGCACCTTGTGTGCCTCAATCCCCCTCCCCTCCTCATTGTCTTCCCCCAACATAGACAATATAGTAATCAACTTAAAGCAGATGTTCTCAGGAAAGAAGTAGGTCAGGACTGAAGACCCAAATCCCATCCAGTCTTTTCACAAAATCTTGACTAAAAAAAATGGAATTGATATTGCAATAATTAAGAGCCAAATATGTCTACCAGTGGTGGCAGATAACATTTCACTTTCATTAAGCAATATAAAATAGACGCGAGAATTCCCGGCTGCCACACTGACACACCAGGCTTTGCAGAATGAATCTTAAATTGCACTATGTCAGTCAGAGCTCAGGAGTTATCAGCATCATTTAATTAACTTTTTTTTTGCAAAAACTAACACGTTAGAATAAAATATAAAAATGTAATCCCTGTGCAAACCCATCACTAATGATGGCCCCCGGCAGAGGCCCAAACTGAACCCAAACATGAATCAGGGCGTTCAGCTCCCTTTATCATTTCCCCAAACCTCCTTCCTCGGCTGGAAGGAAAGAGGGTTCAGAGCTCCTTCCACCTTGACCTAGAAACCTTAGGAAGGGGAACAGTGTTCCTTACTCAAGGCCGCCCAAATGGCAAATTTCAGCCACTTTCCTGTTGAAATTGAAATGCACTTTTCTTCTTTAAGGAACAAGTAAGCCAACTTTTTCTAGTTCTCCAAAGCAGAATGACAACTGGAGCCTTTGGCTCCAATTACAAGAGGACATTGACTATTGCCTTGTGAATTTCATGAATGGATGTGGTATTGGCCAGTACTGTGAGGAAGACTGCATTTGGGGGTTCTGATGTGGGAAGGAGTGGGGAGACATGGAACAGTGGAAGGAAGTAGTCATGAGGGTCACAGGCCATCAGACTGAACTGCAGTGGGTGTGGGCAGAGACTCTTCCGGTGGTACTGATTCTACCTTTAGTGTGCCAATGACAAATCAGTGTCGCGGTTGTGACAATGTTCCTTCCACACTCAAGACGTTACAAATGAGTCCCATCAGAATCCTTCTACTACACACTCACAGGAGCCATGACCAGTGTGCTATCCCTTCATCAGCCAGAAGTCGGGTTTCACCCGTGTCCCCAGATGCCATCTTGCCTATCAGAGAATTCCAGCATTCTTGTCTAGAGTCCCCAGTGGCCAAGAAGGGTCCACACTCAGGGATTCTACTGAAGTAATTGAGCCAGGAGCTGACAGTAAAAAGGGGGAAAAAAAAGTTAAAAACTGCCTATTTTGGATCCCTTTATACAAAAAGAAAAAATAAAATGTTGTGTTTGCTTTATCATCGATTCTCCAGCTAACTGTTTGTTCTTTTTTCCTTCTGTTTTCTTTCTATAAAGAAATAAAGAGTTTAAACATAGGTAAGACAAAGAACTCTTTCCCATATAATTTGATATGGTTCATTTGCTTTCTTGTGTTCGCATTTTTGTTTTGTGCTTCTTGTATAATGTTGTATATTTTTATGTACCAAATACAGTAACTTTTTTATGTGCTAATTGTGTGTTGTGGATATGATAAGCTTTAGCAATTATGAAATGCAGTCAAAAAGCAACCATAGAAGTTGACAGTAATTAGAATTTCCGGGAGATGTAAGTGTAAGATAATGAACCCTCAGTGAACTTCCATCCTGCCTGCTTGGTGTGGTCCATAATTGGGCTAAACAGTAGAGGCAAACTTCAGGCTTTTGTAAATGCTGGACTGGGTTCACAAAAGCTTTAATGAACTGGAAACGGGTCAAAAACTCATTTTCAACTCATTAATGGTTTTTTTCCTGGATATATGGTCATTTAAAACACACACACAGTAATTGCCAATCTGCTGGTCAAAATGAATCCCCCCAAAAATCAGATGCATTGAGAATTTTCATGGAGTTAAACCACTGTTGAGTATGAAAGGTATAGACAGAGTACTTTTTGTCTACATAGCCTTTGTGATTCCATGAATCCAAGGTTAGTTAAAATCATACTGATACCATCCATATATAAAATGTACACACACACATATATATATGTATATATATGTATATATATATGTATATATATATGTGTGTGTGTGTGATATGAATGTGGCATTCTGGTAGAAAAACAATTATTATATTTGGAAGTGCCAGACAGTTTATCTCATGACTGGAGGGAATTCTTCCTTTATCCTATGAAACACTAAAAGGACTTCTTCATGACAGTAAGTCAAAATGAGACAAAGAATAGCATCAAATTGCTTGGGACTACCCCAGTCAATAGAAAGATTTGTGGGATAAGATCCCTACCTTCTCAATCTCAGGAACCTTCAAACTGGCTAGTTATAGGCATTCTAACATCTAAATTTTTAAGAGTAGCAGTATCCTCAAAGGATACTTCCAGAAAACTCACACACTACATTTGAGCCTTGCCACAGCCACCAACCTGGAGCATTGGCTGTCTATCCAACTGGGGCTTCTCTGCAAGAATTGTGGTTGGAAGAAGTGCAGGTCATGGGGACGACTGGTCTCCCCCAACCAATAGCGAACCCTGCATCCCACCTGTCTGCACCGATCTGGAGACTTGGAAAAGCCTCATCAAATCAGGCTCCCTAGAAAGTCCAGAATTAATTATCATGCTCGTACATAGGCACAGATGTGCAGCACCTTGATCCATGGCTCATGCCAGCTACTGTTTGTTCAGTAAGAGAGCTACAGCATCTAATTAAAAAATGGCATGGATTTTTTTCCCTTTCTGCCCTAATTTGTTTTGCATATATGGATACCCTCTAATGACTTAGCCAAAAAGAAAAAAAAGAAGAGTGTATAAAAACGAAGAAAGAGAGAAGGGAAAAGAAGGGAAGAGAAAGAACCCAACTAGCTTATGTGTTCAAACTATTTCTCTAAGCTGGAGTTTAGAAAGACCTTGACTTTCAGTTCAATTATGAGACTTAATAACAACCTGAGGAGAGGCTGAAATTAAAGATGGCCTTGACTCACAAATTGTTCCTAAAAGTAGCTTCCCAGTTCTTCTTCCCCACCCCCCCTTAAATCAGGGAAGAACCCAAATGATAATGTTTTAATTAGTAATTTACCAGCTAATGTCTACAAGACAAATACATCTGACATTATCATCACCCCCTCCCAGCTCTCCTCCTCCCCGTCATCCCAAAACACAATTGAAAAGTATCGGAAAGAAAAACCTGTTCTCATTCTAGGCTCAGGCTACTGAAAGCAGGTCCATCCCACTGGGCCCCAAAGCAAGAGAAACAGGGGTTGAATAACAGCCTAGAAATGCTATGAGCACTTCCTCTGGTCCCAACCACCAGGAGGGTCAGAGAACTACAGAGTTTGAGCCAGAAAGGCTGTTATGAACTAATTTGACTTGTTCATTTCCCAAGTAAAGAAACTAACACCTGCTGCAGCCCAAACAATAATCTACCTCTGAGTTTTGTGCTTCCTGTGTCTTAATCCTAAACCAGCTCTACAAATCTTGTTCCTTTCTGGTCAGTTTCATGAAGGATAGTGAGAGGCATGGCCGAGGAAGCATATCTTCCCATATCTTCTCAATACAATTCATCCGCACAAAGCAATAAGTATTCAGAGGTTCTCAGGGCCCTGGGGGTTCTTGGTTCATACCAAGAACGCTGTGATCTCAGCGTTACCTAACATTTGAAAACTGCATCTCCTCCACCAATAATTGAGATACTAGACACATCACCACACGGCCTTTTGGTTAGAATCAAGTGTAATTGTTAGAATATCTACATTTTTTTCACATTTAATGCCAACCTTATTTGCATCAAAATTAAGAAAGAGTTAGAAGACCTGAGGCCAAGGGTTGAGGTTGGCATTAGGAGCTGGTTGCCTTAGTGTATGTGACCTTGCAGACGTTGTGGAAGCATCGAGGGACAGGGAGCATTGTGAGAGCCTATGAGAGAATACATTAAGCCCTTTGGGAAGATAAGAGGCTGGCACACAGGTGCTTGGCATTGAGTGACAGTCCTGCTCACAAAACAGGACTGGAATGGAACCTTTTGAGACAGCAAGATGAACCGGTAGTCATTTAATGTGATGGAGTCCATGAGTTCTGTGATGGCCTGAGGCGCTTCAGTCTAGTTGGAAGTAGCTGAGCCCCACCCTGCGTGGGACCACAAAGTTCGGAAATCAGTTCCCTTCCAGTTCACTAAAGTGGAAAGATGCTAAAGCAGGTGAAAGCGGCTAGGATGTATGTCATCTCTGATCCCGTGAGCCAACTGCATAGCCCCTTCCTCCTTTCTCTCTCTGCTTCTTCTCCTAAAGCAACAACCCAGCACACAAGTACTACCTGGCCGTGGACCCTGTGTCTGGCTCGCTTTACATCTCTGACACCAACAGTCGCCGGATCTACAGGGTCAAGTCTCTGAGTGGAGCCAAGGACCTGGCTGGGAATTCGGAGGTCGTGGCAGGGACTGGAGAGCAATGTCTACCCTTTGATGAAGCCCGCTGTGGTGATGGAGGGAAGGCCGTGGATGCCACCCTGATGAGCCCGAGAGGTAAAGGTGGCAGAAGGAGAGCCCCAGGTCTCAGCTAAAGCTTGAGCCCAGCTGAGTACAGCTTTCCCTAAGATCACTGAACACTGATTGCCTTCGGGTGTGGGTGGCACTTCTCTGACATTATGTTGATTTATTTGAAGCAAACTCGATCACCTAGTGAAAGCTCAGCAGCCTGCACAGGGAGACCTCCGAATGCTGCCAGTCACACAACCATGGGTCGGAGTCCTAACTCTAAGGGCTGGTGATGTGGCAAAGCCCACTGGAGCTCCAGCCAGACGTTCACATTAGACAATAATGTATAGTAAGTCTGAGGCCCAATTAGAGATGCCCAAGTAGAGTAGCAGTTACAAATGAGTATAATTTCCAGGGTCCAGGATGGGGGTTCTTAGAAGCACGGGCCCCTATTTGGAAAGGACTATAGATACTTCAGGTTAAGGAGCCATCACCTGAGGGTCTAATTCCTATTAGTGTTTTGAGCATCTGCAGCATAGATTAAGAACATGTAGCCTTGTACTTAGGCACTGAAATGAAAACACAAAAGAACTAGAAACCAGCATCTCTGTCTTATCAGCCCTGCTGTGACAGGGAACCACTAGGGCTTGGTGTGTCGTCCCCCCCCCCAGGGTACTGGAGTGCCCCTTAGAGCTAAGGTTTAATTGGGACTTCTTCCTGGAGGATACATTTTTGAATTGGAAGTTTTTGAATTGGAAGGAATCAGTTGTGAAGGGGGTTTTAGTACTTTACTCCCAATTTTTTTTTGAGGGGGAGCAATAAAATTTGGAAATAACTTGTTTTTGAAAGAGAGCAGATGCAGGGTTAGAGGGAAGTGGATACAGATACACCCACACACATTACAGAACGGTGCCCTTGAGAAAGGTTCTTGTCCTTAAAGGGCTGAAAACTATTGTCTTTCCAGTAAGATCCAAGCAGAGCGTGTCCAGCAAAGGATTCCCCCCCCATCCACCCCTCCAACCAATATCCAGCCCAAGAGACACATTGCCATGGCTTCCTTCCCCAGGGATTGCAGTGGATAAGAACGGACTCATGTACTTCGTGGATGCCACCATGATCCGGAAGGTCGACCAGAATGGAATTATCTCCACCCTGCTGGGTTCCAATGATCTCACAGCTGTCCGGCCACTGAGCTGTGACTCCAGCATGGATGTGGCCCAGGTGACATTCTCTGTCTTTCACTTGTCATTACTGAGCAACTCCTAGGCCTTGGTTTAAAGGTCCCACCTGTGCCTGGATGAGTAGAATGGGAAGGTGACATATGGGCATTGATCACAGGTTTGGAGAAGGACCAGGATGATCCAGGTAGCAAAATAAACTGGAAAAATGCCAGACAGGAATAGGAGAGAGGGAGGGAGGGAGGGAGGGAGGGAGGGAGGGAGGGAGAGAGAGAGAGAGAGAGAGAGAGAGAGAGAGAGAGAGAGAGAGAGAGAGAGAGAGAGAAACAGAGAGGGCGATTCTGCTCAAAGTAAGCCAAACTGCTAACACACTCCAGCCGTGGCAGATTACAGGGTAGGGGTTGCTGTGTAATTACCTCTCTTCTCCATTTTTATTGTAGGTTTGAGAGTGTGTGGTGCAGTGTTAGGTGTCAATCAGAGCTTCCCTGTTAATCTGGAATGACTGCACCTTCACTTTGTACAGTAGTTACTAGAGCAAAGCCTTCTGCAATGCCCCCCACCCCACCCGCCACCAAGAGCGTGTTTAGTCAGGGCTTGTAGGTGGCCCAGAACACGGGCTCCCTCAAATGTACCTGCATTTGTTCTCAAACAAGCCAGGATGTATGTTCATCCCTTCCTGTAAGAGTCTTTTCAACCCTTGGTCAACCTCATAAATTTCAGCTCAAATTCCGCAACAAACTGACAAGTTGCTACTGAGAATTTTATTTCAAATTCCACAGAGTCCACAGAGGGGGAATGTGTCTGATTCAGTTCTTTCAAAACAAAACAAAACCATTCAAGTTGTAGTTTGCTGCCAGCCTGTCCTTTGTCTTTTGGGGGGGTTACAGCCACCTTCCAGGTCACATGGCTCCTTTTCATAATTTAGACAAGCATGCCTTCTAAATGAACATGGCCTTCTCCAGCTCAGGACTTGGGGAAGAGAGTAGGGCTCTAAGGCACTGGCCCCTCATCACATAGGGTTGTGGCAGTTCAAGTCTTCTAAGGAGTAAAGCTGGCAGAATACTCGAATCAGAGAAGATGGTATCAAAAGAAATATTTGTTGCATCATCAACCTGCTTTTCTCTATTACTCACAGTCCACATGGACCACTAGTTCAGTGATGACCACGTCTAGAACAGTGAGCTAGTTAAAGCTGTCTTTTCATAAGGCATAAAGGTAAAATATTAGAGGATGTTCTTTAAAACATCAACACATCAGGGGCTGGGGTGATGGCTCAGCGGTTAAAGGTGCTTGCTTACAAAGCCTGACAGCCTGGGTTTGATTCACCGGTGCCCACGTAAAGCCAGATGCACAAAGTGGTGCATATTTCTGGAGTCAATTTGCAGTAGCAACAAGAGGCCATGGCCTGGCATGGCCATTCTTTTATCTATCTATCTCAAATGAGCAAATGAGAATATTTTCTATATTTAAAAAATAAATAGCAAGGCATGGTGATGCACACCTTTAATCCCAGCACTGGGGAGGCAGCGGTAGGAGCACTGTGAGTTTGAGGCTAGACTGGGACTCCAGAACGAGTTCCAGGTAAGCCTGGGCTAGAGTAAGATTCCGCCTCAAAAAAGAAATATATAAAGAAACAAATAAATAAAACAATGAGCTCTGGAAACGATTCCTGAAAGTATAGTCTTTAAATAAAGTCAAATATCCCATCATCCACAGGTTCGCTTGGAGTGGCCGACAGACCTCGCTGTCAACCCCATGGACAATTCCCTGTACGTCCTGGAGAACAACGTGATCCTCCGAATCACGGAGAACCACCAGGTGAGCATCATCGCAGGCCGGCCCATGCACTGCCAGGTTCCAGGCATCGACTATTCCCTCAGCAAGCTCGCCATCCACTCGGCTCTGGAGTCGGCCAGTGCCATCGCCATCTCGCACATGGGGGTGCTCTACATCACCGAGACGGATGAGAAGAAGATCAACCGTCTCCGCCAGGTCACGACCAACGGGGAGATCTGCCTCTTAGCTGGGGCAGCCTCGGACTGTGACTGCAAGAACGATGTCAACTGCATCTGCTACTCAGGAGATGAAGCGTACGCGACGGATGCCATCCTGAACTCGCCGTCATCCTTAGCTGTGGCTCCGGATGGCACCATCTACATCGCAGACCTGGGGAATATTCGGATCCGGGCAGTCAGCAAAAACAAGCCGGTTCTGAATGCCTTCAACCAGTATGAGGCAGCATCTCCTGGAGAACAGGAGCTGTACGTGTTCAATGCCGAAGGCATCCACCAATACACCGTGAGCCTGGTGACCGGGGAATACTTGTACAATTTCACATATAGTGCTGACAATGATGTCACCGAGCTGATCGACAACAATGGGAATTCTCTGAAGATCCGCCGGGATAGCAGTGGTATGCCCCGCCACCTGCTCATGCCGGACAATCAGATCATCACCCTTACCGTGGGCACCAATGGTGGCCTCAAAGTTGTGTCCACCCAGAACCTGGAACTCGGCCTCATGACCTATGATGGGAACACCGGCCTTCTGGCCACCAAGAGTGATGAAACTGGATGGACCACTTTCTACGAGTAAGTGGCTTGGTGAATTCAATCAATACTCACAGATATGGCACTGCCCCTGCTCTAGCTTTTGAGAATTGCTTAGTCATGTTGTCTTCCTAACTTTAATGACTTCTTATAGTCTCCAGGTATTCATGCCCCTTCTCCCTGACTCTTAAATGATTTGCTCTATTGGGTCTCTGATATTGAACATCTTCCCTACCAGCATTGGGAATTCCTGTTGTCTGCCTGCCGTTCAAATTTCAGGATATTGGACACGCACAGCACCTGGGAGATAAAGCGCTGATTAACTCTGCTGATTATTCATGTTTGCCATGGGTGCGGAAATTAGAACCTAAGAGGCAAGGTCCCAGCGGGGCTCCTGTAATTTGCCAATAGGTCCAGCAACACACTTGATTGCACAGACAGGTAGATAAACTCTGAATTTCCTTCTTAGCAAAAGCAGATCAATACAGATAAAGTGCTAGGTATATTAAAAGATACAAGGGCTGGTCATATTTCCCCTAACAATTATCTCATACTTAATAGTCTCACCGTCTGTTTTGCCAAAAAGCTGTTTTCCCTAGTTCACGAAGCAGCTTTGGTCAAGCAGCCTGCTGGCCAGGGTATTGGTGTAAGAGCTGCTGGTTGGAGGCATCTACCTAAACATGAATCACCCCAAATCATCCGGCTTGAGACTATGTGGAATTTACAAGCTCTAGGGAGTGGTGGGCTGAGTATTTCAACCCTTGTGTCATTGCCTGACGATTGACCCAATGGTGCTACTAGTTGAGAAATTAGTGAGTTAGAGAGGGAGAGGTTGCAAAAAAAAGGGGGGAGGGCAAGAGAAACAGAAGACTTCATTGTTGATCAGTCTTAAATCTTAGCCATTTGCTTCCTGATGTGTGCCTGCGGGTTTGGGAGAATGCAAATGCTGCCATCTGCTGGCCATTTGCTGCATTTGCAGAACTCCTTGCCCTGGTTCTGGCTTCCTTCTCAAGGCAAAGCCTTGTCAAGATGCTGGGTTTGATGACGTGACTCCAGCCAGTGACTCTTCGCCTTGGGGGTCCATCTGTGTGTCACCTTTAGCTCTCCCTCATCACAAGTAGGTTAATGCTAAGCTGTACAGGATACACATCTTCCAACAGCCTCAGCCCAAGACCCAGCGCACTTGGAAATTAGTGGTTGAATCACTTGGGTAAGAATAGAAGGCCAGTGGAATAGCCTGATGTGGAGACCGAGTGAACTGAGTTAGGGATTTGTCAGCAAAGTTCCCTAGTTTAATTCATTGATTTTTCAAATGTTTGTTCAGAAGTTCTGACTTTTCTCTCTTAAGCTGATTTTTCCCACACGACGTGAGTAAATCTGATGGTCCCAAAACCTCCATGGTGAAGGCCGTCAGGTAGAGGTTTTCTTAGCTTTTCTCACACGTGGTCAGAAAATTAGCAGTTTAAAACTCAGATACAGGGAGTGGAGAAATGGCTCAGCAGTTTAAGGTGCTTGCTTGCAAAGCCTGACAGCCTGGGTTCAATTCCCCTGGACTCATGTAAAGCCAGATGCACAAAGTGGCACATGCATCTAGAGTTTACAGTGACAAGAGGTCTTAGTGTTCTCTCTCTCTCTCTCTCTCTCTCTCTCTCTCTCTCTCTCTCTCTCTCTCCTTGCAAATAAACAAATATAAAAAAATAAAATTTAAGATACAAATTCTGTTTCCTGTTGGAGCTGTGAAGTCCAGGACTGCACAGTGAGAGTCAAAACTAGAGAGAGGTATTAACAAAAATAAAGATAATCCCACAGATGTTCTTGCTTCAGGGAGAGCTTCCCTCCAGTTCCAGAAAGTTCCAAGGAGCTCCTTTGGAATTAAGATTTCCCCAGGTCCTGATAAGTACCCTGGGCAAAGTCCACCCCAGAAGGAATGCAGGATTTCACAGACTTCCATGGGAGGCACAGAGTGTACCAGGAAGCTCTTGAGTCTTGGCATCCAGAGAAGAGAAGTGTAGGTGTCAGTTCTCCTACATACTTACTGATTGACCTTGGACCAGTGACTCCACCTGTCCCAGCCTCAGTCCACATCTGTCCATCAGGGATGGTAATACTGACATCATAGGGGTCCTGTGATAACTCATTGAGCTAGTATACCTTTCAAAATCAGCCAAGCCCTGAAGTCCAGCAAAGAACAGATGCTAACAGGCCTGAGGAAAATAATTAAGCACACCCTTGTCTCTGTCTCGTCTACATCTCAGGTTCCCCACAGCCACCTGCAGAGAGGAGAGAAGAGTCAGGTGCTTACTTTGAAACACAGTGGAGAAAGGGATGCACTTTGTACTTTTGGCCTTTTCAGCGCCTCCTTCTGAATGTATTCTGCTCTCTCCCCAGCCAGTTCGAGAGCAGAGTCTGCCATAATAAACAGGGGCCCCAGAGGGACATAAAACATACCCCCTCAAGGAAGGACAGGCCCTCTGAAAGAAATAAAGGGTAACAAACAGGCTTTCCAGTGTTCAAGTCCTCCCAGTTCAGCAAGTGGGGATGGAGCAGTGTGGAGGTTGTGTACTTACCAAGCAAACTTCAAAGGCTATTTTACAGAATGAGCAGGCTTTGCAACCCCCCTCCAGGCTGGAATGGGCCCCCTGGACAGTTACTGCCCTCCATCCTCCTCTGTAGCTAGAAGGTGGTTTTGGGAAAGCTAGTCAAAATGGAGATGCAGGAGAGACCTTTGGAAATCCTGCTACGCTTGCTAAGCAACCTGACTGGACAAAGGCCACCTAGGCTTATCTGTGCCATTCCATCTAACACGGGGCCCAGACTTCTGTCCGTTTTGTTCCCAGCCATATCTGTAGCACACCTAAGAGGTGCTTCGTGAACAGCCTCCAGCTGCAGGCTGCCATGGGGTGAACATTGAAAACCCATTGTAGACTCACAGCTCTGGCTCCCAAGTGCAGAGACCTGAATGTTCAGAGCTGCCAGGGGAGAAGCAGGCGAGGCCTGAGCAACTACACTCATGCCTGCTTTTCTCCTGAGACCCCTGCAGCCGCTGACATTCCTGCCTCACTGCTCTGTTCTCCCCAAGTGAAAACTCCACTTCTCCCCTCCGGCTTTGTGGACAGCAGCCTTTCCATGGAAGGCCATGCGCTGGAATTCCACACAGAGTCCTACTGATGAGTGCTATGGCTCAGATCTCGTAATTGCTTCACTTTCTTAGTTTGATTATATTTTCTGTTTCTGAACTATGAAAGTAAGACATGTTGATTCCAAGAAGATGAGAACAATCAAAGAGGAAAACAAAGATTAGTCATAAACCACACAGGAAACACACACACACAACTAGTTTTATTTAAGCAATACTGAGGGTCAAGTTCAGGGTCTCGAACATGCCATGCAAGTGGTCAACCACTGAGCTATGCCTCCAGCCCCTCATTAATATGTTAAGGTTTGCATGTTGGGAGAATCTGGTCTATCTCTATGTGTTGAATTTTCCACTCAACGGTACACGTGTGTCTGCCAATAGTCAATTTTGACAGCTGCCTAGGTTTCTGCTTTGTGGGAAGATTATCAATTGTTTAATGACTCATCAATCACTGAACATTGGGTTTAGTTCTGACCTGTCACTATTGTAAAGAGCATCTGTGGACCCTCATCCAAGAGGCCATGAAAACACAGGGAGTCCCTTGGACTTAGAAGGCCTGCATTCCATCCAGTGCTCAGCAGGGAAGGTGTGGACCACCCACTGTCCACTGCCCTGGGTGAGTGATGGGACAGAAACAAGAGGCTAGGCCCCTGTACCCTGCTGATTGTCCAGCTTAACACCCCACAGAGTGACTGCTTCCTCTTGTCCCCAGAAGCAGAAGTTCTCAGATCACTCCAAGACTGAGGTGCGTTGTTTTTAAAAAGTAGAACAAGGGACCTATAACCACAGCCATTCAATCAACACAGGATAGGCCATTGAGACAGAAACCAAAGAATTTTGACACAAGGACCCCTAAGCTCACAACATTAAAGCAGCCTTAATACTCACCCACCAGGACTCGGGGAACTGAGCGGAAGAGGGGGCGGAAAGATTGTGAGAGCCGTGGTGGGGGAGACTGTCGGGAGGCATAGCACCCATCAGTAACAACACACTTGGGCCAGGAAGACCGGGATGAGTACTAAGATATACAGGATCCCTTGCCACAAGGACTAATACAGACAGCCCACGAAGGAGGATATCCAACTGATCAGGGATGGGGAGGGGGGAATTGGGGAATTCGGGATAACAACGCATTGTTTGCCCACTAAATAATGTAACTCATTATGGACAATAAATATATATATTTTTTTAAAAAGTAGCTCTGGAAGGCATGATGAAACACTGAGACCAGGGTCAGTATTTCCCCTGAGGCGAAGCCAGTTAGCTCAGTGGGCACGAGAACACATCACTGTTCCTCGGGATAGGGTGAGGTTTGGATTGTGACCAGGGCCTCCGTGTGGTACTCCACCCAACCACCCTACGTCCTAGTCCCTTAACCCTACAGGATGTCCCTTCTGTGTTTCAAAATGGCAGGGAACCCTTCATGTGCACTTACTGTGTTTCCAACCTGTGTTTCTTCCCTCCAGCTATGACCATGAGGGCCGTTTGACCAATGTGACACGCCCCACAGGGGTGGTGACTAGTCTGCACCGAGAAATGGAAAAGTCCATCACCATTGACATCGAGAACTCCAACCGTGATGATGACGTCACTGTGATCACCAACCTCTCCTCAGTGGAGGCTTCCTACACAGTGGTACAAGGTGAGCCCCTAAGCCAGCACCCCTCTGCCCCTAGCTCACCCCCAGACCCAGAGCCACACCCTGAGGTGAGAGTCGCCTCACCTGGGAGGACTTCTAGACACTCAGAGAATTCCTTAGCTTTCCATCTTACTCAAATGTCCACGTCCAACCAATTCTATAAGAGAAAAGACCTTTTTTGGGTTTTGGGGTTTTTTTTTTATTTTTTGAGGTAGAGTCTCACTCTAGCCCAGGCTGACCTGGAATTCACTGTGGAGTCTCAGGGTGGCCTGAAACACTCACGGCTATCCGTCTGGATATTTTTTTTTAAAGAAGAAAAAGGCGAAGTAGTGGTAGTCTTTCAGATACTGAGGAATGTCATCTACACCCTACCAAATGTCTACATATTTGGAAAAAAACTATGTACCTGAAAATGTCTCTTCTCCGCATATTCTCTTCCCATGACTCACCTCTCGATTGCCATCATCTCCAAAGACACAACACATGGTTTTTTTGTTTGTTTGTTTTTTGGTTGTTTTTTTTTTTTTTCGAGGTAGGGTCTCACTCTAGCCCAGGCTGACCTGGAATTCACTATGTAGTCTCAGGGTGGCCTTGAACTCATGGCTATCCTCTTACCTCAGCCTCCCGAGTGCTGGGATTAAAGGCGTGCGCCACCACGCCCGGCTTTTTTTTTTTTATCCAGGGCCCACCACTGGGTTCAGTTTGGTTGTCCATTCTCACTCCACCTTGAAAACATGTCTTTATCGAGTTGACTGCCTTGGATCCAAGTTCTTCAGCAATATCTCGCTAAGACAGGAAGCCCCAAGGTCTCTGACCACTTCAGGGTTATTGTTACATGAAGTCCAGGACAAACACAGGGGATGTCAAGAGAAAGAATTGGACAGATTAATTTTTTCTTCTAATTAAGATATAATGTCGGTGGGCTAGCCAGCTGTCAGAAGATGAAAGTGTCCTCTCGGTAGATAAATGATGGTTTTCCTGGACTATTACCTCACAGCAGAGCCTGTGTCAATGGCTCTGTTTCTGCTCTGCCAGCTGACTAATGAAGTACAGTCTGTCCTTCTGTACGATGGCTGGAGTCACAGAGTGGCAGGTACACCCCTCTTCACTCCCCCAAGGCTGGCATCTCAGAGACCAGCCCAGACCAGCTCCTTTACCCAGACAATCAGGAGGCAGCGTGTCTGTCAAAGGAGATGCCAAGTCCCATTTCCTCCATGTAATGTTTCGATACAGGAAAAGGTCAGCCGTCTGATTGACTAGTGTAGATTCCCTTTCTGGAAGATAAACACACATCATCAGCACGCACTGTCTCCGTGTACCTCATGCTATGTGAGTGTCTTCCAAGTGCTTCGATGGCATGAAAGGAGAGACAGCAACCGTAGCGTGAGGAGGAGGAAGGTGGCTTTTTCTCTTCGTTGTGATGCCTTGCAGTGCCTCTGTCCTGTGGCTAAACCATCAACCTTTGGGTTCCGTGGTGGGCAAAAAGGGAGGGAAAGTTGAAGTCATTTGCCTTTCATTTATTATTTTTTCACATAAGCTAAAATATATATGTTAAAGTTCGGGAATTTGATTGACACAAATTGTGTAGGCAATAGACATCTCTAAATGTTTAAATGTACTATTAATAGTCTTCAGTGAGTAAAAGAAAAATATCACGGCATAATTATTTCTGGAGTGCCACATATTAATAATGTTTTTCTTCCCATGGATCAGTAACATCTCTGCTACTCACCTTCCCATTGTGTGTGTGCTAATTGAAGGCAGGCTCAGACTGACAGCTGCAAGTACCATGGAAACCTGTAAAAATAAGGGTTCTATTCTCTCCTGACTAATGGAGTGGATAATTTCTTTCCCTCTCCCCACCCCCCACTTACATCCTTCCAGATCAAGTGAGGAACAGCTACCAGCTCTGTAATAATGGAACCTTGAGGGTGATGTATGCCAATGGCATGGGAGTCAGCTTCCACAGTGAGCCCCACGTGCTGGCGGGCACCATCACCCCCACCATCGGACGCTGCAACATCTCCCTCCCCATGGAGAACGGCCTGAACTCCATTGAGTGGCGTCTCAGGAAGGAGCAGGTTAAAGGCAAAGTCACCGTCTTTGGCAGGAAGCTCCGGGTAAGTGGTTCTGGTATCCGTTGCCAGAGTGAGAGGGAAGAAACCTGGACAAGGCAAGTTCTCCCCTCAGAAGGTAGAAGACATTTCCTGAGATTGAAGTGAGGGGGCAGTTCTTGCTGTGGGATGAATGGGATCCTGCAGCTGGAGAGAGCACTGGTCGTCACTCGACATCTGTGAGCTCCTCCCTTCGTTTTCACGGTTGGGCCAATTCAACAGATGAGTTGGGGCTGGTCCCCACTGTGCGTTTGGCGATTTACTAAATACTGAGAGAACAAAAATGATCAAGTGTCGTCTTCACGCTCAAGGAGTCAATATTCTCATAGAAATATGTAGACATAGGGCTGGAGAGATGGCTTAGTGGTTAAGGCGCTTGCCTGCAAAGCCTAAAGACCCAGGTTTGATTCCCCAATACCCAAATAAAGCCAGATGCACAAAGTGGTGCATGCATCTGGAGTTTGTTCACAGCAGCTAGAGCCCCGGGCATGCCCAATTTCTCTCTGTCTCTCTACTATCTTTCTGCTGGCAAATCAATAAATAAATAAAAGACAATGCAGACGCAGGTTGATCACAGAGTAGGTAAAAAGAGTCACAAAGGAAGACGTGACACCCAGCCTGAGAGATCAGGTGAGCATCGCAAGAGGAAGTAGCAAGCAAACTGCAGCAGGAAGTTTTAACCAATCCTCGCTTCTCCACATTAGGCAACATTCCTAAACTTACAGTTTTCAAAAGGTAATTGTGAGAACAGATTGAGGGCTTCTATGATACAGCAGTGAGGTAAATACCTTACTTATAAATCATCATCTTCTCAACAGCTCTACTGAGATCACTATGAGCACCTCCACTTCTCAGGGGAGAAACAGGCGTAGGGAAGCTAAGTCAGGATCTGAAGACACAATGACTAGTATATGACCGACCCAGGACTTGGATCCAGTTCCATGTTTGTCTGCTTCACTTACCCATATTCTTGGCCACTGCCCCACATACCTACCTGTTTATATACGTGATCATCAGGCAATCAGAGCACTAATAATGGAAGCCACCCTGTCAGTTACTGTCACTCACATTATTCTGACCCTTTCCCCAGGGTCAGAGGACAAATCCTGCAGATCTCCGTCTTCATCACATCTAACACATGGGGGCTGGAGAGATGTCTCAGCAGTTAAAGGTGCTTGCTTACAAACCCTCTCGGCCAGGCTTTGATTCTCCAGAACCCATGTAAAGCCAGATGCACAAAGTGGCCCATCCATCCTGGAGTTCATTTAGCACTGGCGAGAAGACTCTGGCATGCCCACATTCTCCTCTCTCTCTCTCTCTCTCTCTCTCTCTCTCTCTCTCTCTCTCTCTCTCTCTCTCTCTCTCTCTCCTGCTTGCAAATAAAAAAGTTTAAAAAAATTCTTCAAAAACTCAACACATTCTTAGTGAGCATGTGTTATAAGCCAGGCCCTGTGCTGGACACCTAAGATAAATGAGGCCAGCAAAGCTCCTACCTTCCTGTCGTTTTCATCCGGGAGCAGAGGAGGGGATCGAAAGGGAAGGTAGAAAATAAGCGCACTGCCTGGCTTAACATCAAATACAAAAATATATCCAGGTGTGGTGGCGCACGTCTTTAATCCCAGCACTCTGGAGGCAGAGGTAGGAGGTTCCCTGTGAGTTTGAGGCCACCCTGAGACTACATAGTGAATTCCAGATCAGCCTGGGCTAGAGTGAGACCCTACCTCAAAAAAGGGGGGGGTTAGAAAATAAGCAAGCCAATAAAGACTCAAGATTACCTCCGATGCAGACAAGAACTAGAAAGACAGTCCATCATGGAACAAGGCAAACTTTTTTAGTTTCAGTAACAATTTTTTTGTAGGTATGATTTCAAGTTAATCATAAGGCAAACTTTCAACAATGTTTTGGAATCCCTAAGAGTGAGACTGAGGTCATAACTTTCGAAATGTAGCCAGCCAGATGACCTCCCTACAGAGCCAGACCACTCGGTATTAAGATTCTGCCTTTGTCTGGCTGGAGTTTAATTCTCCACATTAGGTTATCAGCGGTCTCTCATGTTTTCCTTCCTCTGCTGGTATCTGCGAAGTTGCAAGCTGCAGTATCTTCCTAAAGACAAAAATGAAATGAGATTAGTAGCTAAATCCTTAATGACTGGATTTTGGGGCTGTGTAATTGATTTTTGATATGCTGCACTGTAGAAGTTGATTATAAGTAGTCATCATGCCTTTTCTCTAATAAATCAGTTATACATTTTGATGGAATTTTCAAAATAAAGATAAATGTGGCCCTAAAATAAAATATGGCAATAATCCCAACTCTGAATATTAAAATTCTTAATAATGGTACTTGTGGTAATTAGCAGAAGTTAGGCACGCAAGTCTTATAACTGAATTTCTGCCAGGGTTAGACTTGCTGGCATCATGTTTATGCAAATCAAAACACAGCTTTATCTATCAACACCTCAACATTTAATTGTCTAGTGTTCGTTCCTGTAACAATAATCACATATCCATTTAGCTCTCTTAAATGAAAATCACTATGAGATTATAGCAGGTTGAGTGGACTGAAAATGTAATTTGAAAATGAGGGAGAACGCCTGGAATTTATTTGCATCTCATTTATTTTAATTCAGTTCATAAACTGTTTAGTGAATGAAATAAAAGAAACTCCTGGAAGCTGCAGGGGAGCCATTGGAAAAAAGGGGTACGCAAGTGTTCAGCGTGCTATGGATTCGGAGATGTTAGGCGTGGCTTTTCCCTCCTGTGTTTCATGACCTCCTATCAGGGAGTTGGTAGCCCCTAACCAACAACATCTGTTGGTCCCCAGCAAAAGGACTGTCTGGGTCAGGGACAGTCTGGCTCTTCTCTCCTTGTGGTCAGCCTGGCCATCTCTTTTCACTCTGTGACACTGGGCCATGGCATTTTTCATTCTTTCAGAGAGATGAGTTTAATGAGTGCTCATTTTACATCTACCACCATGGACTGTGTTGGTTAAAGAGAGACAGCGCAGAGCACCTGCCCCCAAGGATCTAACAGTCTACTGAAGAAGTCACTGTAAGGAGTGCAGTGTGAGTCCAAACCGCATGAGGGTATCAGTCAGGAGCGGCTACTCTGTGACCTGGTAATAAACAGGCCCTGATGCTTCAAGAGCTTAAATAACACAGTCCACGTGACCCACGTAGCTCGTCTTCATGATGGCTCACTCCAGTTGTATGTTGGGATCCTTCCATCTTAAGTACATAGCATCCTGAGGTCACTCTTATAAGGACCTTCCAAGGACACTGTGTGGAAGAGAGCTTGACTGCTTCAAGGCTGAACAGCAAGCAAGCATGTACCTGGCAAACATTATTTCTGCCACCCTGGGGAGAACAGTTGGGTGACCTCCACTTTCGCAAGGAAGCTTGGGAAGTGACTTTCCTGACTACTTGTGGAAAAGTGGAAGGAAGCTTCCAGGAACCTCTCATGGAATCTCTAACACTCTGTCCATTCTAGTCACAGGATTGGCAAGGGACCAGGAAGGACTTTCAAAAAAGCCAAAGTCGGTTCTGAATAGCAACATGAGCTAGCCAGGAAAGAGGTGACCAGAGAGTGTCACCTACAAGAAGGCCAGGAGGCCACAGAGTTCAGAAAACTTCAAGAAACTTGTCAGACTGCAGAGAAGGTGGTTGCAGGCTAGGCTGGGCAGCACATGGAAGAGAATCTCATGCTAGGTTTTCATTCATTCTGAGAATGGGGAGCTGTCCTAGAGCTTAATTAGCAGACTGATGTGTGGGGATGTGTAGCATTAGAAAAATCTCTCCAGCTTCCCCCAGGTGGAGGAAGACAGACGAGAAGCAGACAAGGCAGGAGAAGGATGCTGTTGCAATAATGCAAACTGGAAACTATGTCCCCAGCAGGGGAGACAGAGCTGAGGAGGGAGAGGCCGCAGAGAGTTGTAGCACGCATGATTAATAGGATTTGGCAACAAGCCTGGCTGCTGTATCGCTCTGACTTTCAAGGGGCCTGCCACGTGATCTTGTAGGCCAGGAAGGCTGTGCCACCCTCTAGACTCTGTGAGCTAGATGATGGAGAGAGGCTAGACACTGAAACCCAGGTTAGACGTGGGAGGCTGTGTGGTCCAGGCCCTGATTTCCAGAATGGAAGGAAGTTGAAGATGCCAGCACTGTGCGGTCACTGGAGCATCAGGCTTTGGGGGGAGTTGTTTAAGTGTCACACATTGATGCAGATGGTCTGGCCTCTCCCTGTCACTGGCTAACTCCTGGTAATCTGCCACCTGGGGGGCTACAAGGTGAGGCTCTGAGAAGTGTTGGAGTTGAGAGAAAAGCCATGCCAATGAAGTCCTAACTCACCCTGGTACCCTGTCTTGCCACCGTCCCCTAGTCAGAGACAGGTCTGAGCCAACCAAAGTGTCTGACGTTCTTCCTTATAGACTAGAAATACATAAGGTAATGGATAGCTAGACTATCTTTCTGCCAGAAGCTCTATGATGCATTGGCCAAAATGTGAAATGTTGGTCCCATCGTCCCATGTCTCTGCCCAGGGTCACTGTAGGAAAAATCTCCATCGTGCCACTCAGACTTAAAGGCCCTCCACTCTCTGCCCTCCACTCCTCTGTCGCTTCCTGTGCCCTTCAGAAACAAATGAAACAACTGCATCTCCTCCTCATGAGCGCAAGAATCAGGTTTCTACTGTAGCACTGATGACAAGTGCCATACAGACGATCCTCTCAGGTGGATGACAGGAAGATGTGATAAGCGTGCCCTCTTTAGTCTCCACCTTGAAGGTGCCTAGAATCTCCCTCACCCCAAGCTGGTATAAGTACACACACACACACACACACACACACACACACACACACACACACGCTTCTCTGTTGAGGATCTCCCCACTACAAAGCAGATTAAGTTTACCCAAGCTAGTGCAATAAGGAGGGGCATGCATGAGACCACCTAGTGGGTCACCACCAGGGAGAAGCTGGCCCTGGAGAGGTTGTCGTGGCTCTCCAAATCTCTCTCAGTCCCCCTCCATCTCCCAGCAGTTTTTCTGTCGGCAGTGGGCCTGCTGTTTGTCTACAGTAGTAGACTGGTACCCTCTTTACTTTGTGGGGCAGAAAGACACAGACAGAGGTGACTCCAGGCTCACATCATCTCTGTGTAGTGAACCCAAGGGTCAAGAAGCCCATGGAAGAATTGTGATTAGCCTGGCACAGGTGGAGTTTGCATCCTTGGACCAATCACTGGTCAGGGAGATGGAGACCTGTGATTGGCCAGGCCCAGGTTACATACCCAATGGACAAAGCGGGTCCTATGCTCAAAAGATGAAAAAGATGCTAGAATGCAAAAGATGGAACACAAAGCAGATCTCTCTGTACCCTCCATCTCTCCAAAGCCTAGTCACAAAGCAAGCCCCAGGCCCCAAGCAACAGTTCAGGCTCATCATGGCCTCTCTCACACAGCCAGCAAGGCTTTTGGAATAGAGGACTAAAAGTGACCCCTTCGGGCTGGAGAGATGGCCCAGTGGTTAAGGCACTTGCCTCCAGTGCCTAAGGCCCAGTACCCACATAAGCCAGACCCACAAGGTGGTGGCCCTGGTTCTCTCTCTCTCTCTCTCTCTCTCTCTCTCTCTCTCTCTCTCTCTCTCTCTCTCTCTCTCTCTCTCCCCTTGAAAATGAATGAATAAAATATTTTTTTAAAAGTGACCCCCTTCTCCTACGATGTACAACTTCTGCTCTCTTCTGAAATGGATCTGTACCTGACTCTCTTAAAAGGACCGCATCTAATAGTGGGGTATTTCTTGTTGCTAGTAATTTGCATGGAGATTGTGAAAGCAAGAAACAGCTACATGTGTAAGCAGAAGAACAAAAGAAAAATTGCTTCCGAGATAATCTTCCGTCGTGATATTGGTGTTAGCGTTATTAGTGTTCCAAGACGATGTGGGAGTTCATCATCTTGTTTTGGTTTCCATATAATTAATGTGACATCGCACTTACACGCTGACACGCGTTACTTTTACTTCTGTAGCAAATCTCAGTGTCACAGGAGCAAGGTGGGGGCTGGTGTGCATGTGTGTATGAGCCCAATTCTGCATGAGGCACACCCAGGCAGGACTGTTAACATACACATGTCGTCATGAAAGCTGGGACTCTGTCCTTCCTGCCACACTGTGTTCTCTTTTGCCTAATACATCCCTCTTACAATGCTTACGATGGTCTTGATTCTGTACTAACCACTCAGTATGCATTGGTGAACCAAAAGACAAGACCCCATTGTAGCCAGTGCTTTGACAAACAGGACAACTCTTAGTACCTTTAGTAGGAGCTGAAATGATAGACACTTAAAACAGACACCTCTGACACATATTAACATATGTCCCAAGTGAATGAACAATACCTTTTTTGTGGGGCAACTTACTAATTGGTAAAGTTTTTTTTTTTAATTTGTGTGTGTGTGTGTGTTTACACACTAGAGCTTCCAAATGCGAGATGCCTTCACCACTCTCTGTGTCTAGCTTACGTGGGTGCTGGGGAATTGAACCTGATTGACAGACTTTGCAAGCAAGTACCTTTAACCTCTGAACCATCTTCTAAGCCCCAAGTTGTTATATTGTTCGTTTGTTCCCCACCCCCCTGGATCTTGCTTCGTAGTCCAGGCTGGTCTCAGACTCCTAAATCCTCCTGTCTTAGCCTCCCAAGTGCTGGTATTATAGGTATACACCACCGTGCCAGATACCAATTTACAGTTTAGGATAGCGTGGGGAAAAAAAAACATATATATTAAAAAAAAAAACACTCACAGAGATTTAGTATCAGCAAGGAGAAATAAGTAATGATTAAATAAATTTATAGCTAACATAGATAAATTATGATGAGGTTACAAAGGAAAATACAGGGTAAGAATAAGGAAGGTAGGGGAGGGCAGCGGGGAATTGGGGATAACAACTCATTGTTTGCCCACTAAATGTTGTAACTCATTATGGACAATAAATTTTAAAAAAAAAAAGAATAAGGAAGGTACTCTGAGAAGATGACATTTGAGCTAAGAACTGCATGAAGAACAAGTTGAAATTTTCTAGCCCTGAGGTGAAAGAAAAGCCTTGTGTTCCAGGGCACCTGCATGTGCAAAGGTCCTGAGGCAGAAAAGGTCCTTCTCTGAATCCTGAGCAGAAGGGAAATCAGTGTGACTGGAATAGACTATCTGAATAGACTATCAGACAGGGATCTAAGAGGCATCATTGCCATCAGCAGATGTGCCCAGTGGTGATGCAAAGGAGAACTGACAGGGGAAAATTCATGCTCACACTCCAGGTTGGGAGGAAGCCACACTTCCTCTGGGAATTAGTCAGCGGTACTGGCTCAGGGTCCTGTCTCCTTCCCTGAGCTTGCTCTCTGCTGTTCCCTCTCGTTGCTGCGCTGATTCTAGCTCAGGGCTCGCCTGTGTCTAGCGTCCTCTGCCCTGAAAGTTGCCTTGCAGTAGACTGGATGGGTGGACGGGTGGATGGTTGGGGGTGGATGGATGGTGGATGGGTGGGTGGGTCGGTAGGTGGGTGGATGGGTAGGTGGGTGAATGGATAGATAGATGGGTGGGTGGGTGGATAGATGGGTGGATGGATGGATGGATGGGTGGGTGGGTGGGTGGGTGGGATTGTAAGCTGACATCATGTGAAGTGGCTCCCTTCCACCACTGCTATTAATTTCAGGTCTGGAGCCTTCCCTAGGGAGTCCATGGGGAAAGATCATGGATAGCTACAGTCACACTTTCTTTTATTTTTTTTCCTTTTATATATTTTGGGGGTTTTTTGTTTTGTTTCATTTTGTTTTATTTTGTTTTGTTTTGGGGGGGGGTTAGGGTCTCACTGTAGCCCAGGCTGACCTGGAATTCACTATGTAGTCTCAGACTGACCTTGAACTCGCAGCGATTCTCCTACCTCTGCCTCCTGAGTGCTGTTTTTGGGGTTTTGGGGGGGTTGGGTTTTTTGTGGGGTTTTTTGTTTTTATTTTGAAGTAGGATCTTATTCTAGCCCAGGCTGACTTGGAACTCATTCTGTAGTCCCAGGCTGACCTTGAATTCACACTGAACCTCCTGTATGCTAGGATTAAAGGCATGTGTCACCACACCCTCCTTTTATAGTTTTTTGTTTCTCTTTTGTTGTCCTTGTTGCTATGGTTTTGTTTCCGAGGTAGGGTCTCACTCTAGCCCAGGCTGACCTGGAACCCACTCATGCCGGTCCTCCTACCTCAGCCTTCTGAGCACTGGATTACACACCTGCATCATCACGTCCAACTCCACAGACATATTTTCTCTTCCGTTTTCCTTAGCACAGCTTTTGATGGTCAGAGTTGGCAGGCTCCTCACACACTCATGATATCCAAGCCCATATTCACACATGGGCAAATATTTTTCAAAATAGGATGTGCTCTGAATGCTCAGATAAAGCACCTACCCACCACAGGCCCACAGACCATCAGGGATGAGAAACTGAGGCACCCTCCCCGATGTGGCTTTGGAATGACAGAGCTAGTGACTCGGATTCAGATCTTTCCACCTTCCCACTGACACCAAGTCATCCAAAAATAATGTTTGCTGGAGGAATACATTATTTAACGTGTTTACAGAAGCCCGCCCTTCTAATGATGCATTATTTAAGCTAATATTAAATTTATGGCAAGTTGTTTTGTCTGCACAAGCCCTGATCCCCATGCAGTGTTGAGGGCTGTGGAGAACTGCTTTTTAATCCCTGAAGACCAACCCAGAAAGAAAATGAACATGTCACCTCACCAGGCTGCTCCCCTGGTAAGTGAACAGCTAAACTGCTTTTAAACATGGGAGAGTCCCATGACCTCCCCACTCATTCTCTGGGGTTTTTCATGCTTGAAGCAGGAGGAGCACAGGGTTCTTCTGCGTGTCTAACTCAGATCTGCCCTGCTGCGTTATGATCCCTTCTCCTGGAGAGGCCTGGGGCGGTGTAATTTCCTCTTTCGTCTTTCTCAAATCACCAGCTCCTGTCATTGCCCCCAGAGCTAAGTTAGAGTCACCAGTTATAGGCCCAGCAGGGCCATTTTGACGACAACATTTCCTTTTCTCTGGGTTTTTTACGAGCCGCCTTGTGACAGGCGTGTGCTTGGTGAGATCCAAACATTCCGGGAGGGAAATTCCACTGGGGAAACTGTTTCCCAAAGTCTGCCCTCCTCAAAAATAAAAGCCATACTAAATAGCTGAATTTTATTAACTGGGGAAGCCAGGCTGAAGGAAAATGCCTGATAATTAAAAATAATGGCTTCCTTATAAACACAAAATTGTATTAATTTAAAAATTGGTTTCTCTATCGCTGAATTCCTACTGAGCTGGCTGGGAAGGGAATTGTGCTGATCCTGGCATTGAAAATAACTCAGAATAACTTTTTATGTTCTCCAGGAAGCCTCAAGGTTAATTTAAATATTGCCAGACGGGTAATTTAATTCAGAATAAGAGAACAGTGTGGCTAAATTAAAGCCTCTGCATGCTCTAAACTGGGGGGGGGGCGGGGAGACAGGCACCTATAGATACCCAAGCAGGCTGGGTGGACCCTCCACCATCTCCTTACAGGCACCACCCACAGAATTCAGTATTTTTGATTAGATTACACAACTGGCCTGAACTTTTTGGCTGGGGTTTCAGTGAATTTATTACATTTAATTATGAGAAGTATTGAGTATTTTAATGAAATTTCACATTTGAAAAGTTAACTCCAACCAGTGATTTCCAAATCCCTTCCCGGGGTACACCTGGTAAATTTGGAAGTCACGCCCACCCTGAGTTATCAGTGGGTAAGGGTTAGCACCTCTGGTGACTTCTTTCTCATGGGGGACACAGCTCAAGGACAGTCAGAGGCTGGGGACCCTTCTGTGTTTGCATGGCTCCTTGATCTTTCTGTGATCTTAGCACCCTCGTGTATTAACATGTGATGACACGTGTGATTCACACACTGCTATTTTTTACAGTTACATGTTGGAGTGTGTGCGTATGTGTATCCACGTACTGAAGATGGGGTCTCTGTCACACTGTGTAGTAGACAAGAGTAGCTCTCAGATCCCCCCAGGGGATGATTTCACTTCTCCCTGGAGGCTGACCCTGCAGGTTCACCTGTGAGTGTCACAGGTTTGTTGGAGACTACTGAGGCAGTGCCCTGGTCTTCAGCTCTGCAGCCTGGGGTGGGGACAGCCAGCTCTGGGTTGTGACCCCAGCATGTGCACAACTCAGCTGTTCATGGAAACCATCAGTATTTCATGTGGAAGATGGGTCAGAGCTGGTACTCACAGGGATGAACACAGTTGGAAGTGGGGTGGAGCACCCCCATGTTCCAGAGTGGCTACAGGCAGGGATGGGAATGGGACACCCTAAGGATAACAGATGTGGGCTGGAGGTGAAAGGTGCTTGTTTGCAAAGCCTGCCGGCCCAGGTGATTCCCCAGTGCCCATGTAAAGCCAGATGCACAAAGTGGCACATCTGGAGTTTATTTACAGTGGCAGGAGGCCCTGGCATGCCTATTCTCTTAATCCTCAATCTCTCTGTCTCTCTCTCTCTCTGTCTCTGTCTCTCTCTCCTTCCCTCCCCTCCTCTCCCCTCCCCTCCCTTCTCCTCTCCTCTCCTTGCAAATAAATAAATGAAAACAAGGAGAGGCATGGAGAAGGAAGGAGGAAGAGGGGTGGTGACCACAGGGGAAGGACCTAAGTAGGCAGTGGGATGTCCCCAGTAGCTATCACTAACAACCCTGGAATCCCTTCCTTCACTCACTCAGCCAGGTAAGAACCTGGAGAGTTCTGCACCCACAATTCACAATTTTCAGGTCTAGAACTCTCTGCAGCCTT
Source organism: Zapus hudsonius (assembly GCA_004024765.1). Taxonomy (NCBI): domain Eukaryota; kingdom Metazoa; phylum Chordata; class Mammalia; order Rodentia; family Dipodidae; genus Zapus; species Zapus hudsonius. The sequence continues at coordinate 67,570 of PVHP010002715.1, forward strand.
CTGCCAGTGTCTCCAGGGACACAGCCCCATGTCACCCAGCTTCTGTTTTCAGAGTGTTTTTTGAACTCCTGATTGTGTCTTGCTGTGGAATGGTGACTCACTTGTAACAAGATCCTCAGTGATCTTGACAGCACGAAGTTCTGGCTCTACTTTTTTTTTTTTTTTTTCAATCTTCCTTCCCCTTTTGATCCTTCGGTCCTTTTCTGGCCACTAAAGTCACTAGGTGTCCCTGGAGCCTGAGACCTGAGCACCTTGATTCCCATCTCCCCTTGAGCAGTCCTCCCAGGCCCTGGAATACTCCCAGCAACTCACCCTTCCCCCCTGCTGGGTGCTCTGCAGAAGCAAGCCAGGAAGCAGTAACTGCTTAAATGGGAAAGTGGTTCATGGGTTGAAATCAGACCTGAGTTGCAGACCAACGCTACAGCTTCGCTGCTGTGTGACTTTGATCCAGTTCTACCATCTTTGTTCTGTGCCATTTCCCGTCTTTGTGTTGGAAGTCCCTCACCTGCCGCCTCTCCCTATGCACACTCAGCCCACGTTGCAGTTGTTGTTAGCGTCATCATTAAATGCAGCTGAAGGATGGGGGTTAGGTGAGGAGGCAGCAGACATCTCCGGATCTCTCCCGGCCTTCTCCATTCTGCTCTCAGCAGCCACCCCAGGGACTGCTGGAGTTGCAGTCACTCACTTATGCTCTAAAAGTCTGGGTTGAGTCGGCTTCATCTCATCCAATTGCAGCCATCCACTCGGGGCGCTCGAGTCCCCTGAGTCCCTCTCCTTTGCCCCTAAGCAGAGTCTCATCTCCCAGCTCTGCCTTCTGGGACAGTCTTTCTTCTCTGAGCAGATCAACTCCTAAATAAATATTAAATTATGTCTGGACGTGTTCCCCAGTTCCTTTCAAATCTAAGTAAAGCACTTTCTTCCTTTGTTGGAATTCCCAGCCCTGCCCAGGTCTCCCCACCAATGTCTTGCATCCCTTGTAGTAGCAAGATTTTCCTCTAGATATTTGAAATAAAAGACTTCACATTGGAATTTCATATTTTTATCTCTGACACTTATATTCCCAGATCTTCGTACAATATGAGCTGCTAAGCCCTCTGCTCTCCCTTTTAGGCATCTTTACATGAGATTTCTTAAATCAAAGCCCCCGTTTTTAAAGATTATTAGCTTCATGGCTAACGATGTCAAAAAAAGGATTACAGAGGGTAAAAGGCTTCTCTTGCAGACGGACGAGTATAGACAGGTAGGAGAGTCTAACCTCTCAGGTCCAGGGCTGTTATATATGGTTGTAGACTACTGAGTGCATTACACAATTTTCACCACTCACACCATCTGCAAAGTGATAGCATCCTTTAAAATTGCAAAGTGGACAGGCTACCCAAGTGCTCACGGCAGCCGTGGCCCAGATCAACCCTCCCTGACCATTGGCATTTCGGCGTCCACTAATAAACCTCGCCGTTTTCTGTGTGTGCTGACGAAGCTGAGAAAGCACCACTAAATAATGGCAATGTGGTGTTTTTTTCTTTTCCTCCAATGTACTTATTTCTCAATCACATCTGTCATGTCCTCCGCAACAGACTGATTGATACACACCTGTGTGATGTCTTTTAAACCAGGTGCATTGTGCTTTCCCCAGGTCCACGGGAGGAACCTCTTGTCCATTGACTATGACCGGAACATTAGGACAGAGAAGATCTATGATGACCACCGGAAGTTCACCCTAAGGATCATTTATGACCAGGTGGGCCGCCCCTTCCTGTGGCTGCCCAGCAGCGGGTTGGCAGCCGTCAATGTCTCTTACTTCTTCAATGGGCGCTTGGCCGGCCTCCAGCGTGGAGCCATGAGTGAGAGGACAGACATTGACAAGCAAGGCCGCATTGTGTCCCGGATGTTTGCTGATGGGAAGGTGTGGAGCTACTCCTACCTTGACAAGGTGGGTGACTGAATCATGCCTCGTCCACCCGCAGGGTTTCTGTTCTCCATACTGTGATTTCTAAGCCAGCCTGAGACACCTCGCCATAAATGATCTTTTAAAAATATTTTTATTTATTTATTTGCACACACAGAGAGAAAGAGAGTATCCTCCAGCCATTGCAAACAAACTTCAGATGCATGCACCACTTAATGCATCTGTCTTTACATGGTTACTGGGGAATCGAACTCAGGTCATCAGGCTTTTCAGGCAAGTGCCTTAACCACTGAGCCATCCCTTCAGCCCCCATAAGTCATCTTAACACCTTTACTTTAACTCTGCAAGTGTTCCTCGTATTCCCACTGTACTGGGAGGAAGAAGGATTCCATAGGAAAATGTTACTTACAGCTCAGGACTATTTTCATTAAAAGAAAAAAGTGGCCAGGCATGGTGATGCATGAGTTCGAGTCCACCCTGAGACTACAGAGTGAGGTCCAGGTCAGCCTGGGCTACAGTAAGACCCTACCTTGAAAAAAAAGTGCTAGACACTCAGTAATTGCAAAAAGGATGGGTAATCTGATTTTTTACTCAAAAAATTAAAAAGGTGCAATTGAAGGGGACAGAAGGAAATCCAGAGAGTCACATCTGACTTTCCTAAACTAAGCCAGTAGGGTAGAGAATCCCACCAAACATGGGTACTAACACACACACACACACACACACACACACACACACACACTTGGTCTATTGGCCAAAGCAGGCAATTGATTTTCTGCCTAGTTCCCTGTGTCTGAAGGTCCTAGCCTCAGGGGAGAACCATCTCTCCAGCTCATCCTCTGTAGATTTTGTCAGAGGTGGCAAAAAAAAAAAAAATAGTATGTGTATCACACTTCTCTCCAACTGGTGGGGACCATTCAGTAAAAACAAGAAAGAAAGAAAAAGAAAGAAAGAAAGAGAGAGAGAGAGAGAGAGAGAGGAAAGGAAAGGAAAAAGAAAAGAAACCAGATACCCCCCCTGCTTATTCACTGTTGAAGAAAACAGCATCATATTCTCTTACCAAGTTTCATTTGAAACTTGGCTGTCTGTTGGCACATGGCTGTTTTATACCCTAGATTCCTATCCTCATAGGACATTAAATCATCCTCTCTTCTCTAGATTTGGACTAGGTAGCAAAGTGAAGAAAGAGAGAGGGAGAGGGGAAGAGAGAGAGAGAGAGAGAAAGGAACACAAGTGTAACAAAACATTGAAAATCAGTGCCCTTCCCCAAGAAATTTTACTTTTACTAAATGAGATTTTCCTTTCATTTGATCCATGGTCTATTCCATTTAAACTTGGGAGATTTTCAACAGTGATGTTTGGAGTGTTTTGCGTGTATTTTGAGTCAGATTTCTGACTACAATCTTTGCTGTGGTTGAAGTTATTAAACTTCTAATTAGTGAGTAAAAGAAAAATGTCCTCAATATTCTCTACCATAAAAAAATCAAATAAAATAAACTCTGTCAGGATTTCTCAATGCCCCTGAGCCTTGCAATCAGTCCTCCAAGCCCTCTGCACTCACTGGTCCAGGGGAGCCAGTCACACCTGCAGGAGTCACACCCTGCTTAGACCTACAGTCTCTTTCCCCAAGAAGCGGAGAATCTCACACACACAGTGAAGGTCTGGCAGGGAACACTCTGGACACCACAGCAATCCAACAGAACAACATGGTCCTGTCTAGTCTCTGGTTTAAATGCCTATCCTCAATGCTTTTGAACTGACATTCGGGGACATGGGAAAAAAATTCTGCCATCTGGGTGCTGGGTCCCAAAGAACCAACTCACCTGTCCCCTCTTCTTTCCTCCCCCAGTCCATGGTCCTCCTGCTTCAGAGTCAGCGCCAGTATATATTTGAGTATGACTCCTCTGAGCGTCTCCATGCCGTCACCATGCCCAGTGTGGCTCGGCACAGCATGTCCACACACACCTCCATCGGCTACATCCGCAACATTTACAACCCACCGGAAAGCAACGCATCTGTCATCTTTGACTATAGTGATGACGGCCGCATCCTAAAGACATCCTTTTTGGGCACCGGACGCCAGGTGTTCTACAAGTATGGAAAGCTCTCCAAGTTATCAGAGATCGTTTATGATAGTACTGCTGTGACCTTTGGTTATGACGAGACCACTGGCGTGCTGAAGATGGTCAACCTCCAAAGTGGAGGCTTCTCTTGCACCATCCGGTACCGGAAGATTGGACCCCTTGTGGACAAACAGATCTACAGGTTTTCGGAGGAAGGCATGATCAATGCCAGGTTCGACTACACCTACCACGACAACAGCTTCCGTATCGCCAGCATCAAACCCGTCATAAGTGAGACGCCCCTTCCTGTGGACCTCTACCGCTATGACGAGATCTCTGGCAAGGTGGAGCACTTTGGCAAGTTCGGTGTCATCTACTATGACATCAACCAGATCATCACCACCGCTGTGATGACGCTCAGCAAGCACTTTGACACTCATGGGCGCATCAAGGAGGTCCAGTACGAGATGTTCCGGTCTCTCATGTACTGGATGACAGTGCAGTATGACAGCATGGGCAGGGTCATCAAGAGAGAGCTGAAGCTGGGGCCCTATGCCAACACCACGAAGTACACCTATGACTACGATGGAGATGGACAGCTGCAGAGCGTGGCCGTCAATGACCGGCCCACGTGGCGCTATAGCTATGACCTCAATGGGAACCTGCACCTGCTGAACCCGGGCAACAGTGCACGCCTCATGCCCTTGCGTTACGATCTCCGTGACCGGATAACCAGGCTGGGCGACGTGCAGTACAAAATTGATGATGATGGATATCTGTGCCAGCGAGGGTCGGACATCTTTGAATACAACTCCAAGGGCCTCCTGACGAGAGCGTACAACAAGGCAAGCGGGTGGAGCGTGCAGTACCGCTATGATGGCGTGGGACGGAGGGCTTCATATAAGACCACCCTGGGCCACCACCTGCAGTACTTTTACTCCGACCTCCACAACCCGACACGCATCACCCACGTCTACAACCACTCCAACTCAGAGATCACCTCGCTCTACTACGACCTCCAGGGTCACCTCTTTGCCATGGAGAGCAGCAGTGGGGAGGAATACTACGTCGCCTCGGATAACACAGGGACCCCTCTGGCTGTGTTCAGCATCAATGGTCTCATGATCAAACAGCTCCAGTACACGGCCTATGGGGAGATTTACTATGACTCCAACCCAGACTTCCAGATGGTCATTGGTTTCCACGGGGGCCTCTATGACCCCCTCACCAAGCTGGTCCACTTTACTCAGCGTGACTATGATGTGCTGGCGGGACGATGGACGTCTCCGGACTACACCATGTGGAGAAATGTGGGCAAGGAGCCGGCCCCCTTCAACCTGTATATGTTCAAGAGTAACAATCCACTCAGCAATGAGCTGGATTTGAAGAACTACGTGACAGGTGAGACTGTGACATTCTGCTGGGGAGTGGCTCTCTGTGGGAGGTGGTCCTGGGAGGCTGCTGGGAACTGGGGATCTTACACTTGATGGTGGACAACCCTCGAGCTAGCAGAACAAGGCAGTGCAAGACTGTCTGGAAAAGTACAGAGTGGTCACCATGTCTACATCAGAAGAATTTCATGACCACTTCAAGTTTATGTGATTGAAATGACTTTTAATATTTTTATTGATTTATTTGTGTGTGAAAAAGAGAGAGACAGAGAGACAGAGAGAGAGACAGAGAGAGAGTATGCTAGGGCCCCTTGCTGCTGCAAACAAACTCCAGATGCTTGTGCCACATGGTGTATGGGGCTTTACATGGGGAATGGGGAATCAAACCCAGGCCAGACGTCTTTGCAAAAAAGTGTGTTTAACTGCTGAGCCATCTCCCCAGTCTTGAAATGACTTTTATAAGAGCCCTTCATACCCCAGCAAAAGGGTCAGCTGAAGAAGCAGGGAAAGAAAGCGACTAAAAAACGAAATCAAAAAGTGATTCAAATTCTCTCTCTTCTAGTTCTGAGCTAAAAGACCTTGGGCCCATTGTCCAATCTTTCTGTGAAAGGGTGCTGATAAAGCATTCCACAGAGGGTCACTAAGAGTAAGTGAACATCTACAGAGACTCAGCAAGTGGGAGGTCATTAAATGGCACCTGCCTGTGTCACTAACATTGTCATTACTAGTAAAGCGATGAGATATCATCAGTACTAAGATGCCTGAGCCCTAGTTCTTGACCTCCAGAGGTTTCCCTGGTGAGAGATATATATAGGAAACCACCAATAATGCAGACAAGTCATGCCTGTGCTCGCACCTGCTCAGTTATTTATTGAAAAAAATTTATAGAGATTCTGGAGGTACAAAGGTAAATAAGACACACACCATCCTCTCTCTCTCTCTCTCTCTCTCTCTCTCTCTCTCTCTCTCTCTCTCTGTGTGTGTGTGTGTGTGTGTGTGTGTGTGTGTGTAGATTGATTGGTACATGGGAAATCTGGCATAATATAGAAAGACCCATTTCAAAGTGAGCCTGAAGAAGAAATGGCATCTAGGTATCTAGGTTGACTCAAGTCTGAATGAAGAATTTGAACAAAACTCAGAAGGCAGGCTGGAGAGATGGCTCAGTGGTTAAGGCATTTGCCTACAAAGCCCAAGGACCCAGGTTCATTTCCTCAGTACCCACGTAAAGCCAGATGCACAAAGTAGTGCATGCATCTGGAGTTTGTTTGCAGTGGCTGGAGGCTGTGCCCATTCTCATTCTCTCTCTCTCTCTCTCTCTCTCTCTCTCTCTCTCTCTCTCGCTCTCGCTCTCGCTCTCGCTCTCTCTCCTCTCTCTGCTTGCAAATAAATTTTTAAAAATTTAAATCAGAAGGACACAGGAAGTTTAGAGAAGGACATGGAAGGAGGAGCTGGGGGGGGAGCGGGGGGATATAATCTACACCACCAGGGTTAACAAGAAGTTGGTGAAAGGAGGTCCCTGTCCAGGCAGCCAGCCCTGTGTCCAACCATCTACCCATGCATTCACTCACCCATTTTTCCATCCATCACCTATCTACTCATCCATCACTCCATCTGCCAACCCATCCATCCATCCCTCCAGCAAGCCAGAAAAAAATTTTGGAGTATCTTTCTCCTGCTAGATATAGAGATGCAGTCACCACATACGTCATGCCTGTGATCCCATCACTTGGGGATGTAGCCTGGGGCTACAGTAGGAATCTTTCCTCAAAAGAACATAGGGAGAGGAGCAAGACCTCTGTGCTTGGAGAAATAAGCAGACATCCAGGTATAAAAAGAGATTATAGGGCTGGAGAGATGGCTCAGTGGTTAAGGCTCTTGCCTCCAGAGCCTAAGGACCTGGATTCAATTCTCCACTACCCATGCAAGCACAAAGTGGCACATGCATCTGGAGTTCATTTGCAGTGGCTGGAGGCCCTAGCACTCCCATACTCTCCCTCTCTGTCTCTCTCTCTCTAATCTCTGTGCTTACAAATAAATAAACAAAATATATAAAGAGATTATATGTATGTATGCGCATATACATATATATGCATAAAAATGGATACTAAGAGATTAGGATAAGTAGGTAGGTAGATAGATAGATAGATAGATAGATAGATAGATAGATAGATAGATAGACAGACAGACAGACAGACAGACAGATAGATAGATCTCCAACTTTCAGCAAGCAGGCTAGTACCATCTCATCTGGCCATGAATTCCATTGAAAAGCACCAAAAGAAACCCCAAAATTCCAGGAAGCCCATAGCTCTTGTCCATGGTCATCTACTCTCAGGTGACTGGTGGGGTTCACTTTCCTACCCCAAAAAGCAAGAAAGGAAGCAGCAGCTGCTTGGAGCACAGCACTGACCTTACTGTTTCACACTGCAGTCACAGGAGATGACCCAGGATCAGCTGGTGGCCCTGGGGTGCCTTGCCAACAGGTTTCACACCTTTGGGAGTTGAATCCAGCATCCCCATCCAAACAAAGCAGCTGGAACCATTTGCACTCAAGACCTAAACCGTGGTGGTTCCTCCCCAGGAGCTGCACTATGGTGTCCTTCCCCACAGCTTAGCAAAAGTCTGTCCAACTCACTGCGATTTCGAAGAAAAGTGCTTAGTGCTTCTCAGGAACATGTACACAGTGAGTACAGGAAGATAGATAAAACAGGACAAGGTCACTCTCAGATGGAAGTGTCTCCTTTACTTAAGGACCTCACAGGTGGTATTTGTATCCACATCTTTATGACTCGGAAAACAGAGGGTTACCGGTATTCTAGGGAGAAGAAACTGGGTGAACCAGGAAGCAGAGTATGCCAGCCTTAGCCCAAGGAGTGAATCCTGCCCCATACAGGCTTGCCTCCCAAAGCCCAGCTTGGCACTGGACCCCTCAGCAATGAATCTGCCAGTGGCAGATGAAGAAAAGCTCACAGACTGGGCTGCCCAGACATCTGCGGCTGCCAAGGCCCAAACGAAACCATTCAGAGGACAGTCAACCTCACCTAGACCCTCAGCTACAATCCTGCTTCCCTTGGGGGGAGGAAGAAAGAAAGAAAAATGAAATTAGCAAGGTTTTCTGAGTAGCAAGATGGGTTTCCTCATTCCAGGCCTTCATGGAGACTTGATAAATGGGAATCAAATCAATTTGAACTAAGTCCAACCAAAATGAATCCAGAAACCATTAGAGAGTCTAAACTGAAGGGTGCTGTCACAGAAATGCTACGCAGGGCCAGCGTCTGCATGGGTGGCCAAGGAATGAAGCTGGGAGAGAAGGGATCCAGGCCAGGCAGGGCCCACACCTGCAGCCACCTGCCCCCAGGAGCTGGCCCTTGGAGAGCAGACCTGAGCCGAGAACTCCAAATCATTGTCTCCTGTTCGAGTGCTGGCTCGTCTGCAAACCCCATCTAAATTAGCCTTAATTTGTCACTTAGGAGACTGGCAGAGTGGTTGAACTTAAGCAGAAGAGGTAATTAAGATGTGGTCAGGAGGAGCACAGAGAATAGAGCTTTCTCCCTCTGGTACCCAAAAGAATCATCACTGATTAGAAGTTGGTCCAAGAGTACAAGTGGCCACTGATACGGCAGGAGGCTTCATGTCCACCCAAGAATGCCGGGGCAGAGAAAAGTGACACACAGGGGGAATGGGGTGTATGGACAGGACCTGCCCAGCAAGGAGAGCAAGAACTGGCTCCTTTCCAAAACAGCCCCTTTTTAAACAGTTATTTCTTTTCTAATTTTTTTATTTAATAGAGAGAGAGACAGAGAGAAAGAGATAGAGAGTGAAAGAAGGGATGCACCCAGACCTCCTGCCACTGCAAATGAACTCCAGATGCCAGCACCACTTTGTGCATCTGGTGTTACATGGGTACTGGGGAATCAATCTCAGGCTTTAAGGCTTTGCAGGCAAGTTCCTGTAACCACTGAGTCATCTCCCCAGACCCTTAATAGTTATGTCTACCAGGACAATTGCTATACCTGTGATGAAAAGGTATTAGGGGAGAGAAAGGATGGATGTGCCCCTTCCCATCAGTCTATAGTGTCCTGGCCTTTTCCAAGAAAGCTGCCAAGCCTGTGCCCAGCCCTGGGCTCCGCCGTGTGGTCCTTCTGAACTTCCCTCTGAAAGGAAAACCTGAACACATCTCCCAGCACATATTCTGGCTTTTCCATTTACCTGCTGTGTGACTTGACCAAATGTCTTAGCCTTCCTGAGCCTTAGTTGGTTTTTTTTTAACTGCAAAATGATGGTAATAATTGCATTTGTCTCGTGGGGTTGTGAAAGCAAAATGAATGAGACCAGCACAGAGCCAGGGCTAATCACACACTCATTATTGAGAGACGCTGGGAGATAGCAGCTCAGTGAGGAGTAAAGACTCCAGGTTGCTGTGCTGCTCTGAGAGAAGCTGTAGACAGACCCTAAATAGACTGCTCTGGTGGGGTCGCTCTAGAAACCATAAACTCCAGACACTATTTGAGTCCAGTGAGCCTCCTAAAGATAGCCATGGTGAACAGTCCACCCATCCAAAAGTGAGATTATGAACCAGGGGAGGTGACACATGCCTTTAATCCCAGCACTCTGGAGGCAGAGTTAGGAGGATCCCTGTGAGTTCAAAGCCACCCTAAGACTATATAGTGAATTCCAGGTCAGCCTGCGCTAGAGCAAGACCTTACCTCAAAAAAAAAAAGTGAAATTGTGTGTTTAATTTCTCCAAGTGAAGAGAAGGCACAGCCCCTTCTTTCCTCATCCCCTTCCCATGTTACACTTAATACCTGAAGATGCCAAGTGACAGCTTTTAGAGAGTATACAGTGCTAGCAGCATGGTCCCAAGCCACAGAGAGCACGAGAAGGGATCGTGATCTGTTAGAAGTGCACTGTCACCAGTGCCTGCCTCCTCGGCCGTCTCTTAAACAGACTGTCACCCATAACACTCAGCCGCCGCTCCAAATGGACAAAAAAGTGCTTCTGTTGTCCAGAGAGCTTCTTTGCAGTGAGCAATAAGATGAGTGGCTTGAACAGACGTCATGGAATAAAAGCCAAGTTGGAAATTTCAGAACAGAGCTGGCTGCACTGGTATGTGAAGTGTGGGGGAAACAAAGTCAGGAGTATTATGGGTTTGGTGCCAGCCTGGGCTGCACACTAAAACCCTAACTCAAAAACAAAGGAGGGAAGAATGTAAGAAGAAAAGGAAGGAAGAGAAAGAGCAGAAAATAGGTAGATGACCAAACTATTCCTATCAGAGGGAGTGTTCATTAGAACCTCCAGTCTCCAAGGCAGGGCTTGTAACATTCTACCCTCCTCACAAGGGAGGGCCTGAGCTAGAGAGGCAGCTCCATGAAGGAGAAAGACAGTGGAGGGACAAGGGATAGGCTTATTCCTCTTGGGATTCCCTATAAACCTTGCCTGTCCCTGGTGCAAGAGGAGCCGGGATTTTATGATGCACAGAGGAGGTCCCCATGCACCAAGACTCACAGGAGAGTTAGTACCTTCTGAGGTTCTGAATTCTCCACTTTTCACTCAACACAGCTGCCATGAAATAAATACCTCATTAACACACATAGACATTATCTTTATTTTTAAATTTAAATTTTTTTTAATTTATTAACTTTTGGTTTTTCAAGGTAGGGTCTAACTCTAGCCCAGGCTAACCTGGAATTCACTATGTAGTCTCAGGCTGGCCTTGAACTAACAGCAATCCTTCTACTTCTATTTCCTAAGTGCTGGGGTTCAAGGCATACATTACCACACCCAGAAGAAGTTATCTTCTTGTTGCTGAGACGAAACACCTGACCAAAAGAAGCATATGGAAGGAGTCTATTTTGGCGTACAGCCTTGAGGGGAATTTTTCTCATGACAGGGAAAGAATGGCAGATCAGAGGCTGGGCAATCTCATCAGCCAGGAGGTAGTAGCAATTACCACACTGAACATGCTCACTCTTGTCTGTAAGAAGGAACTCTTATCAAGCAGTGGGCTTGACTAATAAACCTGTAGGCCCACCCCCAAGAACACACCTCCTCCAGCAAGGCTCTATCTCCCAAAGGCTCCACCATTTTCTTTTCGAGATCCACTATGGCTTTCCATCCACCATAATTTCAGAAGTCTTTATTTTTGTTTTCCCTATAGATGTGAAAAGCTGGCTCGTGATGTTTGGATTTCAACTTAGCAACATAATTCCTGGCTTCCCAAGAGCCAAGATGTATTTTGTGCCTCCTCCCTATGAACTGTCAGAGAGTCAAGCAAGTGAGAATGGACAGGTAAGTGGAGATTCTTGCTAAGAATCTGAAGAGCTGCCCTCTTTCCCTTTTAAGAACAACACTGTCTGGGAGCCAAGGGCCTGTCAGTAGAGGGAACATTGAGGCTGGGTATAAAAGGCACGCAGGAACACTGGGACTTCCCAGGAGAGCAAATGCCACTTCTGTCCTATCTAGTACGACCCATATTTCTTCCCAACCTCAATGATTACCTTAATTGTGGTATCATTATCTGTTCAGTGTATCCCCTCGGGTCACACTTTGATTAACAACGGCACAGAGAAATCTAACGGCAACCTGCCATCTGCCTGCTATAAGATCATAACCCTTTCAGCTTTTATGGGACGTAATAAAACTGTGGTTTGCAGTTTCTGTCCCATTAAAGAACATTTTTATGCCCCACATAAAACCTCGGCGCTTTATGACCCAAATGCATACAGATTGAGTTTTCAGAACATAATTTGTGCCTGGGTCTTTCTGTGATGACCGAAGGGTGGTCAGTTTCAATTTGGGTGCAGCTGAGACCTTGGCCATAAGCAGATGGGAGGTGCGGATACTGCATTCAGCTAACCCCCACTACAGGGCCAGGGCTCAGCTCTGTAAAAGTCTGAAAGGTCTCAGCTGCTCTGAATAATTGTCCAGATTGTGTAACTAGAGAGAGGCAAGGAAGAGCTGCTGGGTAATTCTCTCCATCCTGCCCCTCGGGGACCACTCAGTGAATGAATAGCCATCATTTCTCTCATTTATCTAAGTGCCCGTTACCTCCCAAACACAGCCTCTTCCATTATCCCAGCCTGTCCCCCAACCACCAATTGAGACAAGTTGTCATTTGTGAGTAGAGAACTCAAGGCCAAGGAGATAATGGCAATTTCATTCCTCTGCGGAACCAGGGCTGGGATCCAAACAATAGGCTCAAAGGCCGGGAAGGGAGGATGCATATTCCCTCTGGCCCTCAAATCCTGGCTCTCCTAGCCAAGCACTTCTCAAATACGAGTATGCACACCAGGTCACTTCGAGTGTCTTGTTAACACACAGCCTCAGCTTAGTGACCCGAGATTGGAGATTTCTAACAGGGTGGTCCCTGTGATCCCTCTGCTGCTGGCCACACTTTGAGTAACAAGGTCTTAACTCAATGAAAGTAAAGCGTATCTATGACACTGACTTCAGAGAAAGGCAGGTTAAAGCAGTGGGTGCCCAGCTCTTCAGACAGGCACCTCCCCCCGAGGTCAGGACATCCCTGACTCAGTCTTGAAATATACAAGGCAGCTGCCATACCCAAAAATCAAAATGCCCCTGGGCTGCACGGAGGGACAGCGTGGTAAGTGCACAGCCTGGTATAGACTCGGGCAAGGCAGAGAACCTACCTGATTGTTTTTCGGTGAGTGGCACAGTTACAAGATGGACAGGGCACTGTGTGCCAGCCTTCCCACCCTAGTTCTAAAGGTAGGACTACATTAACCCATGTCAGTTCCGGCAGGAGGGCTCAGAGCATCTCTCTTGCTGGCTCTTGTGAACAAGCTTGCCGGGTCCAACTTCTCAACTTTCTCTCTTGTCTTGTTGCCCACAGCTCATTACGGGCATCCAGCAGACGACAGAGAGACACAACCAGGCCTTCTTGGCACTGGAAGGACAGGTCATCTCTAAAAAGCTCCATGCCAGCATCCGAGAGAAAGCAGGCCACTGGTTTGCAACCACCACACCCATCATCGGCAAAGGCATCATGTTCGCCATCAAAGAAGGGCGGGTGACCACAGGCGTGTCCAGTATCGCCAGCGAGGACAGCCGCAAGGTGGCCTCCGTGCTGAACAATGCCTATTACCTGGAAAAGATGCATTACAGCATGGAAGGCAAGGACACGCACTACTTTGTGAAGATCGGTGCTGCCGACGGTGACCTGGTCACGCTGGGTACCACCATCGGCCGCAAGGTGCTGGAAAGTGGGGTGAACGTGACCGTGTCCCAGCCCACGCTGCTGGTCAACGGCAGGACTCGAAGGTTCACCAACATTGAGTTCCAGTACTCCACGCTGCTGCTGAGCATCCGCTATGGCCTCACCCCTGACACGTTGGATGAAGAGAAGGCCCGAGTCCTGGATCAGGCCAGACAGAGGGCCCTGGGTACTGCCTGGGCCAAGGAGCAGCAGAAAGCCAGAGATGGGAGAGAGGGGAGCCGGCTATGGACTGAGGGAGAGAAGCAGCAACTGCTGAGCACGGGACGGGTTCAAGGTTACGAGGGCTATTACGTGCTGCCCGTGGAGCAGTACCCAGAGCTCGCAGACAGTAGTAGCAACATCCAGTTCTTAAGACAGAACGAGATGGGAAAGAGGTAACAAAGTCATCTCCTGCCATCCCCTCTCTGGGTGGCTCAGCAGGGGAAACTGTGATCTCCTCTCCTAAGGAGACGAAGACCAAACAGGGGCACTGAGGCTGGGCTGCTTTAGGATACCAAGTGGCAAGAAAGCTCACATTTTTTGAGTTCAAATGCTACTGTCCAAGCGCAAAAGTCCCTCATCCTGAAGTAGACTAGAGCCTGGCCACAAATTCCAAGGAAAAACAAAAACAAAAAAAAAAAAAAACAAAAAACAAAAACCGCAAAGGATATACGAATGAACAAACACACATACACACACACAAAATAACGTTCTGAGTTCCCCTAAAAAGTATGACCCACTTGTTCTGGGTCCACCACAGAAAAGAGGCACAACGTAGAGAAAAAAGAACAGAGAACAAACCCGCAAAGAACAACGCAAACACAAACACACCCACCGACCGTAAAACAGAAATGAAGACGAGAAGGCTTCCTATTCGAATACCTCACTCATCACACGTGGACAACAGGAGACATTCCCAAGGCCGGCGGCATCGTCGTCGTCGTGGAAGCTGATTCAGACCGTTTGGTGGACAGACACTTCCGACGTTTTCCTTTAAGCAAATACAGGTGCATTTAAAAGACGACTTTGGGGCGGATTTGTGTGTAGCGCCTGGGGAGGGGGGGCATAAAAGTGGAGGTGTGAGCACTGGAAATGCTTTTTAAAGAAAAAGAAAACCACAAGAAAAAAGAAACAAGGAATTAATATCGAAAGGCAAAGCAAAATAATACCGTCCAGCACTCAACTCTCTCAGGTCTCCACTTAGTCCGGCCTGAGTTAATTTATTTGAGCGCAGAAGTGTAAAATTTAATTGAAAATGGTGGCTATACTCACTACACATAAATCTCATTCTCTTTTGTCTTTGGAAATTCCATTGTGGACAGTAATACGCAGTTACAGGGTGTAGTCTGTTTAGATTCCGTAGTTCGTGGGTATCAGTTACCGTAGAGGTTCGGCATCGTGACTCTGTTGCTAACGGGTACCACTTCCGATCGCCCTGTACATACATACGCCGTATGGCTCAGTCACTGTTTCAGACTTAAAATTATTAGTGTGTTTGTTTGGTCCAGAAACTGAGACAATCACATGAAGTCACCACGAGGAGAGAAAATTTAAAAAAAAAATAATAAAATAAAAATAAAAAATAAAAACAAAAAAAAATTTCAAAAAGTTGAAAAAAAAAAAACAAAAAAAAAGTCTAATAAGAACTTTGGTACAGGAACTTTTTTGTAATATACATGTATGAATTGTTCATCGAGTTTTTATATTAATTTTAATTTGCTGCTAAGCAAAGCAAAGACTAGGGACAGGCAAAGATAATTTATGGCAAAGTGTTTAAATTGTTTATACATAAATAAAGTCTCTAAAACTCCTGTGGACACTAGCTTTCTGTCAAAATGCTTTAAGATGGGACAATGCCTGCAGGAAAGAGATACTGCTGAGATGCCCAACTGGTCCAGGGTGAGCATCCTTTATCCCAAAGCCTTGGCCTCAAAAGTGTCCCCAAACATGTTGGGGATTTTAAAAAATTGTATGTGTTTATTGTGTGTGTGTGTGTGTGTGTGTGTGCCACTTGTTAAAATACTTTCATTTATTTGAGAGAATGAGAGAAAGCATGGGTGCGCCAGGGCCTCCTGTCACTTCAGATGAACAAACTCTTGACATATGCACCACTTTGTGCGTCCTGGGGAATTGAACCTGGGCTGTCGGGCTTTAAAAGCAGCTCCTTAGCCGGGCGTGGTGGTGCATGCCTTTAATCCCAGCACTGGGGAGGCAGAGGTAGGAGGATTGCCATGAGTTCAAGGCCACCCTGAGACTACATAGTGAATTCCAGGTCAGCCTGGACTAGAGCAAGACCCTACCTCGAAAAACCAAAAAAAAAAAAAAAAAAAAAAAACTAAAAGCAGCTCCTTTAACCACAGAGCCCTCTCCCCAGCTCTGGTGCCACTTTGGGCATCAGGCTTTACATGAGTGACTAGAGAATTGAATCCAACCAGCAGGATTTGCAAGCAAGTGTCTATAACCACTGGGCAATCTCTCCCACACTGAAATTTTGGGAATTTGGGGAATTTTTCAGATTTTGGAACAACCATATTCACATAGTGAGTGATCTAAGTATAACATTCATTCATGTTTCAGGTATACCTTATCCACCAAGTCTGAAGGTCATTTCACACAGTATTTTTAATCATGTAATACCTGTAACAATTTCAGCGTGTGAAATTGTCTACTTGTGGTCTGTAACCCCAAAACTTCAGACTCCAGATTTGTGGATTAGTAATGTCCAACCTGTACTTGGAACGTTTGGAGTAGCTTTTTTTTAATTTAAAAATGTTGGGGGGCTGGGAGTTTGTGGTAGGGTCTCACTCTAGCCCAGGCTGACCTGGAATTCACTATATTTTATAGTCTCAGGCTGGCCTCAAACTCCTGGCAATATTCCTACCTCTGCCTCCCAAGTGCTGGGATTAAAGATGTGTGCCACCATGCCCAGCTTGAAGCATTTTTTAAAAAATATTTTTATGGGCTGGTGAGATTTCTCAGCGGTTAAGGCACTTGCCTCCAGTGCCTAAGGCCCGGGATTCAATTCCCCAGGACCCACATAAGCCAGACCCACAAGGTGGTGGCTTTGGTGTGCTCTCGTCTTGCTGCACCAGGACTTCTTGCCACAGCAGACAAACTGCAGATGTATATGTGTTCACCACGAATGCATCTGGTTTTATGTGGGTACTGGGGAACTGAACTCAGGCAGTTAGGCTGTAGAAGCAAACACCTTTAACTGTTGAGTTATGCACTCAGTCCAACACTTCAGATTTGGGTTTATTTTTGTTTTATACCACTTCTACTGGGAAGATAGCAGCAGCTGTATCAGCTGGGCACTGGTCTCAGTGCTGAAAACTTCAAATGCAGTATTTCCACTGAATCCTCCCCTTCCTTCCATCATTTGGAGGCATTTGATCAAGAGCTCACCACTGCCAGGTACTGGGCTAAGTTCTGGGAGGGCAGAATGTGAGTAACATAAACAGGGCTCTAAGAATGGCGGAGAAGCAATAGGCAAAGAGCAATGATAGAAGTGAGAATGACAGGGAGGACAGACTTCCATGAAGTGATAGAAGACTGTCACCTCAGCTGTCACAGAGGTTGCAGATGTCCAAAGTACATCAGCAATTAGGTGAACAAAAAGGGAATGCGTTCCTGAGGCAGGGGTCAGAAAATGTAAGGAAGCTGGTGTCGAGGACAAGGTCAGGTCAAGTACAGTCAGCTGGGGTGGGGCCGGACATGGAAGGGTGGCCCAGTACATTAGATCAACATCGACTCCTGCAGGAGGCTGTTCAATTTCCAAGTCTCAAGTGCATCCAGATGCAGTGTGGAGCACAGGTAGAGGTAGCAGGTGTGGTCACCTGGAGAGATGGAGGAGGCTGAGAGGGTCAGGTAACTTCCTTGCCTCGGAGGGAAACGGAGGAAGGTGCCATAGACAGAATGTGAGGCTGCACTCAGGTGAGGGAAGTGACCGGATGGCCCTCAGCTGGGAGGTGGTGGAATCAGGCTGTCACCCTAAGACCCTCCTCATGAGGTCTGCATCTCTCTGCCTTCCTGGTCATCCTAGTCAGAGCCAGCAGAAAGGGAGAAGGGGCCAGACAGCACCCATCTCAGAAGGGGGGTGAGCAGCCTGGTTCCCTAGGTGTGCTGGAGTGAGACTGTCTTCTCAGAAGAAACCTCCGCTTGACGACTTTGGACCAGCTGTCACCTCTTGGTGGACCTAGCTGGAGTGAGTGCCAACAGGAGACAAGCTCACAGAACAGCCTCAAGGTGATGGACTCCTGGGCTCCTGGGGTGGTGGGAGAACCACTAGGTGGTGTCTCCTTGGGTAGATGCACCTGAGAGGGCAGTACCAGGCCAGGGAATGGGGGGTCTTAATCAGCCCAAGGCTTCTGTGCCCCATCCAACCTCCTGAGTGATCAGAGACACCAGGTTCACTCCCCTTTGGAGTTCACTATCTCTGTGTTTGTGTGTTTGTGTTTGTTTGTTTGTTTGAAGCAGGATCTCATTCTAGCCTAGGCTGCCCTGGAACTCACTCCATAGCCAAGGTTGGCCTTGAACTCATGGCATTCCTCTTACTTCAGCCTCCAAAGTGCTGGGATGAAAGGCTTGAGCCACCTCACCAGCTTTGGAACCCAACATCTTGGCCATATCCCTAAGTTCTGTTACATCCAGCCCAGCCCCTCCCTGCTCGTGATGCAAGCAGGTATGGGAGAAGGAAACAGCTTGCGGTGAAAAGTCTGCATCTTCCCAGGCCAGGACCATGACTGATGGGTCTGGAAAGACCAGACAGTCCAGGGGTTTCTAAGACTGCCTGGAACCAGTTCTTTTTTTTTGTTTGTTTTTGTTTTTGTTTTTGTTTTTTGAGGCAGGGTCTCTAGCCCAGGCTGACCTGGAATTCACTATGTAGTCTCAGGGTGGCCTTGAACTCATGG